>JAJEJO010000944.1:1029964-1090147 GCA_020662805.1 Glaucomys volans | reverse complement strand
TGATAAATAAGAGACAACTTCTTATGCAGAATAACTCCAAGAAATTATATAAAATTTTCACCCTAAAGGCAGGAGACCATAATGCCCAGTCCTTGTGTGAGAAAAATAAAAGACATTCTACAGACTACCTGACCACTACCTCTCAAAATTTTCAAAAACAAGAAAGAATCTAAGAAATTGTCACAGCCAAGAGAAGACAAAGCAACTAAATGTAGTGCAGTGTCATCAAACACATAAAGGTCCTTAGATAAAAACTCAGGAAATCTAAATTGACTACTGATTTTAGTTAATAAGAACATATCAGTATTGGTTAATTTCCATAATAAATGTTCCACCTTAATGTCAGTAATAAAGGAAACAGCTCAACATGGGGAGGCATAC
This sequence comes from Glaucomys volans, assembly GCA_020662805.1. Lineage (NCBI taxonomy): Eukaryota > Metazoa > Chordata > Mammalia > Rodentia > Sciuridae > Glaucomys > Glaucomys volans. The sequence goes on along the minus strand of JAJEJO010000944.1, from coordinate 1,089,766 downwards.
AGAGACTCTATATTATATGCTCAATTTTTCCATAAATGTAAACTTTGAAAATTCATGTCTAATGCGGGGGGGGGAAGGGGGGCAAGAACGGAGGAAGGATAGATAGGATAGGGAAGGGAGGGGTGGGGTCAGGGTGGGGGAGTAAGTATAATAACAGAATGTGTGACAGACATCATTGCCCTGTGTACATGTATGAGTGCACAGATGGTGTGACTCTACTTTGTGTACAGCCAGTGAAACAATAGCTGTGCTCCATTTGTGTTCAATGGATCAATAAGCAAATTAAAAAATAGGATAAATTAAAAAAAAAGAAAATTCATGTCTATTAATTTAAAAAAATTAAAAATACATATTCTGAGGGGGACTTGAAGTGAGAGAAGAGCTTCCTAAGGAAGTTACACTTTACCTGTGAGCTGAAGGATAAGGAGGGATTAAGCAGATGATCTCAAGGAAGCAACAGCAAATGCAAAGGTGTTTAGGTAGAAGTATACTTGGTGTCTACAAGGATCAGAAACAATTGCCTTGTGGTTTAAGCAGCATGATCAAGGGTAAAGATAGTACAAAACATGACAGAACAGATAGACAGAAGCCAGATTATTCCAAATTGGGTAGGCCATATGAAAAATTTTTGTCTTGCTTTTAAGAAACATGATTTTAAGTGACAGTGGGAGGTAGAGGAAGAAAAGGGGGAGGTAAAGGATGGCATTTGGATTTTAGTTTGGCCTACTGAGTACCTAATGCAGGATTCATTGAGATCAAGACACTGGAAGACGCTAGGAGATCAGTTTTGGACATGTGGAAGGAAAAAGTCTAAGAAACCATAACTTTTAAAAGGAGGAAGAAGCCTAAAGTGGTGGACTCAGGAGGCTGAGGCATAAGAATGGCAAGTTTGAGGCCAACCTCACCAACTTCGGGACCCTCAGTAACTTAGTGGGACCCAGCCTCAGAATATAAAGGAGTAAGGATATAGTTCAGTTGTCAAGGGCCACTGGGTTCAATCACCAGCACAATAAATAAATAAATAAATAAATAAACAAACAAACAAACAAACAAAAAAGAAGAAAAGGAGGAATCCATGAAGGAGAGAGCAAAGATAATCTAGATGAATAAATGAATAGTGTGATGCTATTAACAGCAAGTGAAAAGAAAACCTGTGGAGTCACCAGGTGACCAGGAACTCAAGATGGATAAAACTGAAAAAATTTCTGGTCTTAATCACTTTTTCTTGAAAGAATTGTTATGAATAGATAACAGTAGTGCTAAATTCATTGTTGTGACTTCAGGAAGGAGTGAGAACAGATTGCTTTTTCTAAAATTTTGGCAGTGAAAGGAAAGAGAACGCAAGCACAATCATTAGGCAGAAATGTAAATTCAAAGAAGCAAGAAAATAAAGTCTTGCCTGGCATTATATTTAAATTCACTCTTAGACATGATGGTGTTTGATAGTTACCTTCTCCCCAACCTCACATGCTCCATGGAATACCTTACTCTACATTTCATCACAGGTGTGGCTGTGGACTGTGTGGGACTTAGGATGTATGGGAAGGGTACACAAATCTGGATGTTGCTTTGAAATTTGCCCCATACAAATATTTGTCAAGGGCATAATCAATAAAGTTTATCAGAGTGATGATTTCAATGGAGTATCTTCTCCAAATTCAGTACTATGCCCACTTTAAGCAATTAAGAAAAACAATGTTTGAATCTGTTTTTGGAAACTTTGCAGTATTGCTTTTTGAATGATGCTGAGTTTATTGGGTGATACTTTGCAGCTCTGGCTATAGCTGAGAGTCAGATTTTGCTTCTGGCTCCTTCATAAGCAAGATCTTAAAAACAACAGTGCCTCCAGACCAACCTTCTCCCACAACTTGATATACCTCAATTTTGTCTCTTTCCATGTCTCAGTTTCAGATCCCCAAGCAAGGACTCAGATCACAAAATGTATAGCTTCCTGACCTACTCCATCTCACCGGACTAGTGCCTAATGGGCTAGACCTTCAGAACTGATTTAGATAGGGAAAGGGCAGAGTAAGTAATTACATGTACCCAATTGAATATGTATTCTGGAAAACACTATGGCTCAAGTGTTGAGGCTGCCTCGGCGCACTAGAATTGCTAAGGGGACAACTGCATAATCACAGCCAATTCTACCTGCAAAGAAGCTTGGTCTTCCTATCCCCATCCCCTTAGAATTAAGCATGGTCCCCACTACCTCCACTGAACACACATGAAGACCCAAGTGTGCCAGCATTTGGCAATAGCTCTGCTCTCACCATTGAGCACTAGACTCCCAAACAGAAAGAAAGCCTACACTGGCATCCACTCTGTGCCTAGATATGTAGGGAGCATAAATGAGACTACAGAGAAGAAATATCAAATCAACAGCTATTTCCTTAAAGAGCATAAGTAGTAGTTTTAATACAGGCTAGGCAAATTCCTGAAGACCCAAAAAGAGGGGGCTACTGATGTAGCTCAGTTGTAGAGCCCTTGCCTAGCATGTGCAAGGCCCTGGATTCAATTCCCAGCACTGCAAACAAAACAAGCCCCAAGAAGAGCATGGACACCATCCTTCAGTTTACTGAGCATTCACTTTGTCCCCCTAATTTTCATGATGTCCTAAATAATGGATTTTATTCTTACCGCCCCCAAATTAAAAAGGAGCCAGCTGAGGTTCAGAGAAGTGAATTACTTGACTGGGAACAAAATTTTTAAGTAGAAAAGTCAAGATCCCAACCCAAATATCTTTGATTGTAAAACTTTCCTTCCCAAGATCCTCTTAAGAACTCTAGAGGGCTGCTTCCACAAACATCAACCGTGTTGGTGACTCCTGCCATCAGAACCAGGTGGGGACATCTACAAAATGGGGGCATATGATTGGGGTTCCAAGGAAGGAGAAGCACAGGCAAAGAAAGAATATAGGCTGGCTCCCTTGAAATATGGGTAGATGTTTATCAGGGCATGACATAACTGCTTTATTCCCGTATCTTGTCCAGACTAATCCAGTCCAAGATGATGATGTGACATTTCATCAAGCATGTCCTTTGCCCCATAACTAGATTCCCTCATCTTCAAGAAAAAGTGATGGATTGGCCTTTGGTTTGCTTAGTTGCTCTGCTTTAAAAAGACATCTTGATTGGGCCAACTTTTGACTCATTTACAGGAAAATACTCCTGCCACTAAGACCTGCATTCTTGCCTAGCTTGAGTATGATTATGGACAGGTCTCTCTGGACTTCAGTTTATTGAAGACCTCCTACATGAGAGGCATATGGAAGTATAAAACCCACAGTGTGAGCAAGACAGAAATGATCCTGGCCCCCATGGCATTAAACACCTGTTGGTTTAGTATCCTTATAGGATATACACAGGTACATTATCATGGTTTATGATTACAGCATGAGGCTAAGAGACCAGTGACTAAATGCCTGAGGAATTGGACAAGGTAGCCTTCCTCACCATTACCATTCCCTGAAATACTTCTACACATTGTTCCTTCATTTCTTCATTCCTCCACTCCCCAAACACTTCCTGAGTGCCCACTAAGTATCAAGCACTGGAAATACAAGATCAAGGAAAACAATTGCTTGACACAGTGGAAGTTACATTCAAAAGGAAGATATGTGCACTAAGTAAACAAATACTTTAGTTTGACCAATTCAGAGAAGCCCTCTCTGAGGAAATGACATTTGATTGGAAATGATTAACAAACAAGAGAATCAGTCTTATAATTTTCTAAGAGGCAAAGCTTGCCAAAAAGTGCAAAGGCAAGTTTTAAGACCTAAAGTGCTATAAATGTCAGATCCTTGGAAACAAAGGTACTGACCCCACTCACAATGTCAACCTCTCTGGAAGGGTGGTGTCAAAGGCCAGATGGCCAAGTCATTCTTCCTTGGATGATTTTTTTTTTATAATAAACAGCCAAATATTCGTAGCTTTCTGAAAAATACAGTACATTCCTACTGGTACTATGTAAGTCCCCTTTTCTCCACATCCTCACCAGCATTTGATATCTTTATCTTTCAACGTCTATCAATTGTGTAACCAAATGTGATATGTATATCCAAGGGGACATTTCAGCCTTTAAAAAGGCAGGCTGGGGCTATAGCCCAATGGTAGAGCACATGTACAGCTTGCATAGGCCTTGGGATCTATTCCCAGTACTTCAAAACCAAGGTAAAAAAGTGAAATCCTGTGACTTGCAATAACACCAGTGGACTTGGAGGGTGTTAAGTTCTGTGAAATAAGTCAAGTACAAAAAGACAAACTGCATAATACCACTTATATGTGGATTGCAAAAATCAAGTTGAAATCATGGTAGTTGAGGATAGAACAATGGTTAGCAAAGATGGTGGTGAGGGTGCACAGCAGTGGCTGATCAATGGGAGCTCAGTTACAGTTAGGTAGGAGCAAGCAGTTCTGGTGTGCCATTGCACAGGGTAGTGACTATCAATAGCAATCATATACTGTATATTTCAGAAAGCTACGAGACTTTAAAAGTTTTTACTATGAAGAAATGATAAATGTTCGAGGTGATAGATATGCTAATCATCTTGTTCTAATCATTACACAAAGTAGACATGAATCAAAACATCATATTGTACCTCATGAAATGTGCAAATTTTATGTCAATCAAAAATTAAAATAATAGCCAGATACAGTGGTGTGTGCTTGTGATCCCAGTTATTTGGGAGACTACAGTGGGAAGATTGCTTGAACCCAGGAGTTCAAGACCAGGCTGGGCAACATATTGAGACCACATTTCAAAAAAAGAAAGAAAGGAAGGGAGGGAGGCAATCAAAGTTCAAAATAATAAAATTTAAAATAAAATCACTGTTGAAAAAAGAACAGGTTAGGGTAAGGGAAAAGAAAAGCAAGGCGACTAGTTACAAAGTAGAATATGACTGTGGTTTTTTTTTATTTACTTATTGATTCATTGAACACAAATGGAGTACAGCTATTGTTTCACTGGTTGTACACAAAGTAGAGTCACACCATCTGTGCGTTCATGCATGTACACAGGGCAATGACTGTGGTTTTGACAGTGATGCTCTATCTTAGCTCAAACTAGGGCGGGAGCTCTCAGAGGTCTCTTCTCTGGTCCCTCTCTCCTGGCAGGGAAGCTACTATAGCTCTGTGCATACGGAGAGTGAACTGCTTGCTGCAGCAGTTCCTCCTCTCCCCTAAAAGCTACGGACACCCATCTGAAAGCAAGAAGGTAAATGTCAGAAGTCCCTCCTCCTATGGTCACTCTGACCTTGGTTTCTGGTCCCCATGAAGATCCCCAAAATTTCTGCCTATTTATGCCATGTCGACGCTATCTCAAGTGTTGTTTGCCTAAAAATGTACCATCCAGGCAACTTCTTCCCCAAATCCCTTCCAGACAGCAAGGCCTGAGGTCCCACATCTCTTGACCACAGTCTGGAAGAGTGTGGCCTGGCAGAGTGGCAGCTGGTGCCCACACAGGCAGGACCTTTATGTGTAAGGACAGAGTCAGATGCTGCATGTCCCACCTCTTACTGCTTTCCAGCCCAGTATATGAGGAACTCTGTCTGACTCTCCCCATCAGGAAGACAGGAAAGAGGCCCAGAAAGAAGCTGGGCCATGCCCAAGGCCATGTTCAGAGGTGGAAGCCCAGCCAGGACCTGAGTCCAGCATTCCAGACTCCCAACCCCATGTTTTTTTTTCCATGCCACAGCACCTCCAGCCCATTCCAGGAGAGAATCAAGAGTCTGAGAATGGCTTGAGGGCAGGAAACCACAACTCCTTTGCCAAGCTCACTTTTTCAGCAGAATAAACCCCTTTCATTCTCCTGCCACCTCATCCCCTTCCTGCCTCCAGACTCAGATTTCACTCCAGGACCACGGGAAACCTGATCCACCCTGAATCAGGAGGTGCTAGATCACATTACACACTGCAAGATTTAGTTGACTTCTGGAAGGTGCTCCAGACATACCAGGTTTGAAGCTGGGTCTGTAAGAAGATGAATTGCTCCTACCAATATATTTATGCCTCTGAAATATGAAAGTCAAGATTGCATCACTTAACCCTTCACAGTGACCTGGAGGTGGAAGAGGATATTCATTCAAGAACCAATGTTAAGCTGAGTCAGAAAGAGCCAATGTACCTACTCCACCCTGCTGTCATGTCTCTTTCCATGTTGTGGGAAAAGTTCCTTCCCATTCCCAGGTCTGAATTCTCCCATCTGCAACTTTAAGGACACATGACTGAGAACCTTCCAGCATAATGTTCTGCAAACTCTGTGAAGTATGGCAATGCTGACTGGAGATAGGAAGCCGGCATGCTGGTTCTTGAACCATGCAAACAGCCTTCACTATGAACAAGACCACAATGATGGTCTCTGTGCTCAGATGCCACACATGTATTTTCACCTCCCACCTCATTCCTGGAGGCAGTGGTCCTGTGAGTAGCAAGAAGGGAAAATGGACCATGGAGCAAGATAGGAAGACAAAGGTCCAGGATTCTTCCAGGCATGCTGCAGTCTCTGAATGAGAACTTAATCTGTGCCAAACCTTGATCTGGACTCCAGTGTGAGCTGCTAGGAAGTGTGAGGACAGGGTTGTAGGAGAGACAAGAATTGAGACAGCTGCCATCAAAGATGAATTTTCAGAAACAAGCCAAGTTGTTTAAAGAGGATATTCAATACATTTTGCTTTGTGATGTCTGATGTATTTTTGTCTGTCCTTGAAAATTTCAGCAAAATGACACATTAATTGTCAATATGTTCATTGTGGGATTTGCTCTTCCCAAGTATTAAGCAATATGCTGAAGCTGCCCTCAAGAAGGGCATGGTGCCTCTGATCCTGTGAGCTACATGCAGAAGAGTGCTGCTGGCCTGGACAACCACAGGAAAAAGGCCTAGGGAGCCTGTAGCTACTCACTAGCCCCATTCCCATGGCCCTTATCCTGGGACCAAGTGGCCCCAGGGGCCCTCTGCTCAGGAAAGAAGAGAAAGTTCAAGGAAGAGTCAAAGAAGGAGCAAGACCTCAAGACTTATTTCACAGTGCAGTAACTTGAAATGCAGGCCCTTGAGTCTCAGCTGTCTGGGGGTCATGTGATGTTCTACAACCAACCACACATCAAAAATATTTAAAAACAATAAACAAAAAGCAAAGAACACAGACTGTTGCAGCTGTACTGAAAGCAGAGTTTTGTTTCTTGTTATTATTCCCTAAACAATACAGTATAACAACTATTTACACAGTGCTTACAGTGCACTAGGTGTTAAAGTCATCTAGAGATAATTCAAAGTATATGGGAGGATTGCATCGATTACACGCAAATGATATAAAACATGCAAGAACCTGTGGTTTTTCGGTGTCCTTATGGGATCCTGGAACAAGTTGGACTTGCAAGCTTATCCATACCATTTCCTCCTTGTAATGAACAGAATTCTGTCCCTCAAAATTCTTAAGTTTAAGCTCTACTCATCCCATGTGCTGTATTTGGAGGTGGGCATTTGAGAAGTAATTAACTTAGGTGAAATACTGAGGACAGTCTTTATAATGACATTAGTATCTGTTGTAGCCAGCTTTTTACTGCTGTGACTTAAAGACCTGACAAAAACAACTTTAGAGGAGGAAAATTTTATTTAGGGGCTCACAGTTTCAGAGGTCTCAGTCCACAGATAGCCAGCTCCATTCCCTGGGGCTCCAGGTGAATCTGAACATGATGGCAGAAGAATGTGGCAGAAGGAAGCAGCTCACATGATGATATGGAAGAAGAGGGAATGATTCCACTTGCCAGATAAAAAATACAATCCCCAAAGTCACACCTCCAACAACCCCCTTCCTCCAGACACGCCCTACCTGCCTTCAGCTACCACTATGTTAATCCCTTCAGGGGATTAATTCACTGACTGGGTTAAGTCTCTCATAAGTCAATCATTTCTCCTCTGAACCTTCTTGCATTGTCTCACATGTGAGGTTCTGGGGGACATCTCACATCCAAACCATAAAAGTGTTCTTATAAGTAGAAACACCAGGGCTTGCATGCTTGTTCTGTCTCCCTCTTTCCCTGTCCTTCTTTCTCCCCTGCCCTCCCTCCTTTCTCTTGTCTCAGCATGTGAGGTCACAGAAAGAGCCTACAAGCCAGAAAGGGAGCTCTCATCAGAAGCTGATTATGCCGCACCTTGGTCTTAGATATTCCAACTTCCAGAACTATAAAATCAATGTCTGTTGTTTCATTTACTCTGTCTATGGTACTTTGTTTTAGCGGCCTGAGCCTAGTAAGACACCACCCCTGAGAGGAAGCCAGAACATAGCCATACACATACATGTTCATCAGCAGTTCTATGAACTACACATGAATAGGAGTATTAATCTCATTCTCCCAGGGAGGAAACTGAGGCCCAGAAAGCAACTCAGTTGGCCAAGGCCCCATATCAACTAAGCCCAGAGCTGACTCAAACCCTTTACTTTTGAGTCCAAATCTAGTAGCCTAGTCCTATCTCTCAAACTGTGGATCAGGGACAACATGATTCTGAATCCCCTGCAGAGGCTTGACCAAGCAGAATCTGTTGGGCTTCATCTCAGGGTTACTAAATCACTGTATCTAACAGTGAGCCCATGAATCTGCATTTGAACTGACTGCCCTATGGCTGTCAGGTTTCCTAACATTAGAGAAGCTGTCATAACAAAGGACCACATACTGGATGCCTTAAATAAGAGACATTGATTTCCTCATTGTTCTAGAGTCTAGAAGACTGAGAGCAAGGCGGGAGCAGGGTTGGTTTCTTCCAAGGCCTGTGTCTTTTCCTCCTAGGGAAAAAAGTCAAGCACTGACTGCAGGTGGGCTGATCCAGGTGTCCCTGCTCCCTCTTTCTATATCCCCCAGTCCAAGTGAAGCTTTTGGCAACACTCAGGAAGCTGGAGCATGTGCTCTCCCTTCCATGATGATGGGTGTATATGTGTTTGATATGTGACTTGTGGCATGGTGACTTGTGAAGAAAGGCTCTTGAAACCCTCAGGTGTGCAAGTCAACTTCATCTGTGTGTCTCTAATACCCTTAATTAACCCAAGACCAAGTGGAAGGCACACTTCCAAAGGCAGAAAACACACATCCACCATTCAGGCTCAGTGCCAACACAGTGAATATTGTCTTTCATAGCTGGCAGTGAAGGAAACCATCAGGATTCATCATCTCATGCCAGCTAAAGAGCCAGAGAACAAAGACAATGTCTAAGACTACTGCATAGGGACAGCCCATCCTCGGCTGTACCCCATGTTTTTGGAATATAGTTGCAGAAGGGTGGTGCCTGCAAGACTTGGGATGGAAGCTGCACAAGCTCCACCCAATGGGCCCTTTAGTGCTCCTCTTTGTCACATCTGAAATGCCAGCTGCACCAAAGCTCCAGAAACTAAAGAACTTGGCTCTCCCAGTTCTACTTCCTGGTTGCCCAGAGCTGCTGCACTGACAGTGTCATTTCCCAGTGCTCCTGGATATAAAAGCATATGTGTGCACAAGCCCTGAGCATCCAGGCAGCCCAGGGACAGGACACAAGCTGGGAAGCACAGTTTCAAGGAGCTGCAGTGGACTGACTTTGAGAAACCGAATGTGAGTTCTTGCAGTCTGCTTGCCAGGCTGCTAGAGGGCCTGACTCCCCCTGGCTGGGGGAAGGTGGGAGGGCTGAAGGGCCTCTCCAACAGCAAGAGGGGAGGAAGGGAGGCAATGAGTGTGAAGGCAGCTCTACTGGATGTGAGGTGGGCACAGTGGGAGAGAAGGGGGAAGATGTCAACTAAAGCAGGGACCCCTCATGCTGCCTGAAGCCATTCAGATTGTTCATTCTGGTTTTGTACATTGAAGCTGTTTTGCAGGCCTGCTGCTTGATCCAGACATAAATCTTCTTATCACCCTAAGAATGGAGGCAGAAAGTGGAGACATGAGGTGTCAACTCCAGAGTGCAAGTCTCTTCTGCAGAGGGTTTACTTATGCCCATGGGGCCCGCCCTAGCCAAGCCATGCTCAGCAGGCAGGAGCTGAGCTGATCCAGCAGCCAGGAAAGCAGCTGCTTCAGTACCGTCCCATGAACACAGCTGTGTTTCCCAAGCGGGTATGATATCATCCCATGGGCATCTGGGATGGGATTTGAGAGGCCCCCTCCATCCTGCCTTTGCCTTATTTATGTGCACATCTGCGTCCTTCACTTAACTGAGAGCCCCTCCAGCCAGCAATTGCATCTGATTCCTGTTTCTATCACGCCCGCCCCACACCCCACAGTCCAGAACCTGGCTCTCACTTATGATGGCTCTGTATCTGCAAGGGAGCCCAGGAATCCAGGAAATCTCCAGAGATGAAGTGTGAAGTCAGCACTGTAGATGTAGGTCAGGAGGTCACTAATTCTTGGACAGGAAGCCTTTCCCCTGAGACACAGTTGTTTGCTGGGGTTGGGGCTGGCGCTGGGGTTGCTGTGAGAACTGTGTGATTTATAGTCCAAAGGAGAAGAGTTGCTGGCTTCCTTCATCCACAAGGGATGCACTAGATCTTCTAAGGAAACATTAGGCTCTCCATAACGCTCCCACACCCATGCAGGCTTTGCCATTAACTTTCCTCCTCCTCTTCCTCCTTCTTCTCCACCACATATATATTGACTTCTTTTATTTTACCAGTAATATATGCTCATTAAGGAACATTTGAAACATTTCAAATAAAGAAGTAGAAAATGTCATCCACATTCCAAACACCCAAAGATAGCCAGGGTTAATATTTTGAAGTGTTTTATTTCAATATTTCCTCTAATCTTTCCAAGCAATGAAGGTTTATGCATGTTTGCTTTATTTCTATTGCTTAGTGACAACTGACACATAGGTGAAGAGGAGAGAGCAGAATAAGACAATGTAAATGTCAGTAGAGCTGCATTTGAGTCCCAGCTGCTGTTCTGATGTGCTCTGTGCTATTGAGCATGGGCTGGTCCTCCCTGAGCTTTGGTTTTCCCATCTGAATGGTGGTGTATTGGATTACATGGTTTCAGAGGGTTTTTCCCAACTTGGTGATCCTTCAAATTCACCAGGGTGTGGGGAATGCTTCATGAAAGGGTGTTATTTGTACTGAGAAGCTCTGTTAATAAGTTTGGAAAAGAACATTCTAAGTTACCTCTGTTGATAGTTTTAGGAGAGAAGACATACTGAATGGAAGTAAAGGTAAGTGCAAAGACAAAACTATCAGAAGACATAAGCTGTTCTTGGTGGAAAGACTCATTAGGGTTGAGGAGATGCAGCTGGGGCCAGACACTAGATAACTGGGAATGCTTCATAGGAGGGCCCTCTGGGTCCAAGATGGTTCCCAAGAACAGAGTATCTGCGATCCTGTAGTCTAGAGTACGGCAGTTACATGAGGAGCAGCAGACAAAGCCAGCTGTTTTCCATGCAGGTTTGAGATGTCAAGGCAGGTCTGCACTGGCAGGCCAAGCTGGGATGCAGGCTTATGGAATCTAGGAAAGCTAGAGTCAGGAGCTTAAGTGTTCCATCAATTGCAAGCATCATAGAAATCTGAGGGTAAAGCATTCAAAGTAGCCAGAATGAGAGAGAAAGAGTGTAAGCCCTGATAAGAAAATAATTACAAAAAAAGGAAAAAAAGCACAGAAACAATGAACTCATTACCTACACACAAGCCACAAACTTATCTGGACACACTGGCAGATGAAGATGTTTAGAGAAACAATGTTCCAATGAAAGTAGGTGGCTGGAATAAGGCTCTGGGCATTCCCCGACCTACTTATTCACTAAGCATCTCTTCAGGGCCACTGAGTAGTCAGCCCTATGCAAGGCTGCTAGCCAAACTCTTGACCCTCCCTGCCAAGACTCAAATTTGTTAGATGAGCATATCAGAAACAGTGGAGTATTGCCCAGAATTTTTTCCAATTTAAATAAGCTTTGTAGGTGGTGCTTGGGTTGCTGCTTCAGTGTTCAAAAAGTTTGGCTTTTCACAAAGGTTATTATCCAAAATGAAGTCTGCGTTTCCATTTATGCAGAATACTTTATTATCACAAAATATAATAAGAGAATTTCAGGATTGAACTTGAATTTGAAAACCATCAAGTCTCAAACCATTATTACCCTGAGTCAAATAGGTAAACATAAATATTTATTAAACTCACTGTTTCTAAAAAGAACAGTTTTTTTAATACAATAGGGTCCCCACCCACCCATCTCCTACTATTTTTCCACTAAACCGCTGGAAAGTTAAAGCCTCCCAAAGCATTGCATTAAGTTATATTCCCAGAAAAATCTCTCAGGATTTGCTCTCTTTAGCTGGACAGACTGTCCACATATGATTGGGTAAGTCAGGGAATAGTTTGTTTGGCCTGCCCACGAACTCTTTTCACCTGGGAGGTGTCTGCTGTGGCTCCTGGCCAACTTGCCTTTCCTTTTGTATAATAGCAGTGCAGAAGGAAGAAGAAGAAATGTTGGAGATCATCATCAATGTTCTGTAGTGTATTTTTTTTTCTGAATCCTGTCACACTTAGCTGGTTTCTGAAACTTTAATCTGTGTCCCTACACAAGGAGAACGTAAGATCCAGAAGCAGCTTCAAGTCTATTTCCCACATACCTACCATGAAAGGTGGAACCTGACTGATCCCATGACCCACCCACCAATGTGTTTTGTGCCAATTGCTCCCAGAAAAAATCAGTTATATCATCTGAAATTTTATTGGTGGTCATTCAGTTGTCCTTCCACAACAGAAGATTTAGAGGCTTTTAGGATGCCTGTGATATCTGGGCATGTGCTGGTGGATAGAGGGCCCAGAGATGTCCCACATAGTGGCAGTGGTGATAGTAGTAATAGCAGTGGTAAAAATGGGCTGGATGTAGTCCTCCATGCTTGGGTCGGTGGGGGGACCTCTGCTTGTCCCAGAAGGTCCTCAGTCCTGTCCCTAGACTGATGCCCTGCCTGCCTGTTTGCTGCCTGCCTCTTCTGAAATGCAGCCCAGTACACTGCAGAACCAGAGAGCAGCACCAGTTTTTCATGGTGATCATAAAGGTGCCTTTACTATCATCTTCCTTCATTATTTATTTGGCCATGATAAAGGTTTCCCTGTTAACATGGGCTACGAATCTCCCCTTACCTCTGTCTACGGCTTTCACTGTGCCGGCAGCTCAGACTGCAGATTAAATATCTATCATCATGCTGATAAATGGCCTCTGCAGCAGGGGCAGAAATGCCAAGCCACTTTAGAGCAGCCAGTGTCTGCACATCCAGCCAGGCCATCCCAATACAGGGAGAGTAGGCCCAGGAGAAATCAGTTTGAGATCTGTGGCAACGCGCCCAAGCTCACCTCTTGCTCATCAGTTCCACAGGTTGGCTTGGGAGAAAGGATAGCAGAAAAGTCCACTGATGCACTGCGCTAGCCAGCACCTCCAGCAGAGCAACCTCCACGACCCCTCTTGCCAATCCCAGCAAAACTGGAGCCATCAATGCAGAGATATAAGACCAGGCTCACAGCCTGAGCAAGGCTGTTACTCACAAGTGCAAAGTATTGGGTGAGACCCATGGTTCCTCTATCACGTGTCCCAAGCCAGTGGAAGGGAGCAGGGGCAGCCCCGTGGAGAGGGACACTGACAAGCAAGCTGCACATTTGTGCATTCCTACTGTGTTTCTAGTAACCAAATGCACCTCAGGCACAGTGGACAAATTTGCCAGTTAAATTAAAGAGTGCAGAGGCTCAGGCTGTGCCCTGACAGCTTCATGTCGAGGGGCCCACTGTGATTCTCTTGCTTTGTGAGGGATTCCAGACTACCTCTAACGTTCTTGATGCTTTGTAAGAGAAGAGACAGATACAAGTTTCTGAAGCTCCTGGGGCCTCGTTCTTTCCTATACTAATTGGCAACTTCATCTCCAAGGCTTTTGCGTCACTGCAATCTGGCCATTGTCACCCCTGGTGAATCATACCTCTTGAGGGAGGGTTCTCTTATGTCTCTGCTACCTATGGTGCTGCCAAATGCCACTGTGGTTCTGGTAACAGGCAGGAGGTGGATACTGAAAACACCATGGTGCAAATGATACTAAGGTCATGGCTCAGTTCCAGGCACAGTGTGGAGCATGGCTATCAATGAATGAATGGACGAATAGCCAACTAACAAAGCATATGAGTAATCAAGAGTGTAAGAAAAAAGGCTTCTTGGACAGTAAATACTACAGCTGCCAGACCCTTAACTAGTACCTCTAGTTCTATGGTAATGTTTCCTAGGACTCACAGGTAGAATGTCCTCATAAGGCAGCCCTGGTATTTGGGGGATCAGGGGTCACAGGAGACACATTTTTAATATTGACCAAGTCAAGCCTTCTGGTAGGTAACCATTTCCTCTAACTTGCTTGAAACCAATGACTCATCTTAGAGTTGTATGGGGCACAGAACTGAGTAAGATTCTGGATGTGCTTGGGCCGGAGTCATTTCTCCCTTCATTGCACAGTGCAACCAATGACTGTGGCAGTGGGTTCTGAAGTCACAGTGCACACTGGACCCCTTTTGAACTTTAGGATCAACCAAACTAAGAATTTTTCTTCTGATTTTTTTTAGAACCCATGCTCTTTAATCAAAGCCATGGATTTAATTTTAAAAAACATAATGGTTGTGTATGTGACCCTTTAAAATGCTATCATTTTGAGTAGGTGTAGGGGGCTATAACTACCAATGGCTATATCCTTATCTCCAACCTCTAGTTTTGGCAAATTTGGCAAAGATACTTTCTATGTCTTCACCTGAATCACTTATGTAGATGTGGGACTGATCAAGATCAAGAAGAGAGTGCTGAGATGTGTCACATTAGACCTCTCTCAAATGCTGAAAGCTGACTCTCCATGTGCACCCTTCTGGGGTCATTGTTCAGATAGCTGAGAGTCCACCCAGTGGTATAACCTTTGAGCTCATATTTCTGAGGTCACGACAGTCTTGGATTGATGGCTACCAATGAGGGATTCTGAAAACACTGAGATTCCTAGAACATCACAATTGGAAGGATCTTTGGTAATTATCTGTCCCTTTTCTTTGTTGAACAGGGAAGACAAAATCCCAGAGAGGAAAAGTGCTGCAATCACCCAGAATATGTGAAGCTTCCTTCCAGTTGACTTTAAAAATAAAAACAAAGACATGCCATTCCACAAACTCTTCTCTAGTATAGGTGTCCTTCCTTCTTTCTAGTTGACATTGGGTGTCACCTGGCTTTCATGTTCAATGTCACAAATGCTGCAACAGAGGCTCTGACAACACAGGTGGCGTGCACAATGATTTCTGGTGAAGCTGGTGGTGGGATCCACAAGAAACTTCCAGTGGTCCAGCCAAGGATAGACTACGGGTCATGTTGAAGACAAAACTCTCAGTAGATGCCATTAGTTATTTTGAGCTTCCCTCTGAAGGTGGAAGCCTGTGCACTTACCTTCTTGCATACTTTTCACAGATGGGGCCCCAAAGGAAGAAAATGGATGGTTATAAAAACTTTCCAGTGAATTTCTTAACCAGCTGACAAGCCTATTTTTCACTTGACTTCCCTTGGTATTTTGGTTTTGCTCTTTTTCCCACTTAACTTCCAATTCCAGAGATCATACATCCCCTTTCGCTGGAAGAAAGAAGTCATTTATCAGAAGCTGAGCAAGCTGGCCCACCAGCAGTGCAGCGGGCCTCTGAAGCTTTCTCATGGGCATCATCCGACTTCTGGGTCTCTACATGTGGCTGTGTGGCTGTCCCTGTCTGTCTTCTCTCATTGTCTTGGTTCTCTCTCTCTCCCTCTCCCTCTCCCTCTCTCGTCTCTGTTCCTTTGTCTCCATCTCACTCTGTTCCTCTCTCTCCTCTTTCTGGCCCCTTTCATTCTGGCCTTATGCCCATCTTCCAGGCCCTGAAACCTGGAGATTCCAGTGTGGCTGCTAACCACCCCCTCCACAAGCACTGAGGATTTTCCTCCAAACTTACAGCTAGGACCCCTGCTTTGAACAATGACTGTTGTTAGAACATCTGGTGTTGAGGATTTAGCACAGGCTTTACTTGGAGCCAAAAAAATCCTCCTAGGCTTCAGAAAATGTAGAACAAGAAAGGAGAACTGTTGGACTCCCTGGGGCTTCTCCGGGTGTGTGAAAAAGCAACTAAACATTTGAAGGTGGCTTAGAGTGAACAATGCCTGAGGCCAGATGAAGAAGGCAGAATCTTCATTGCCAGACAGATTTCTTCTTGCAAATCTGTTCCCTCACTCTGCATTGCCCTACAAATTATGACAAAGCCTTTCAGCTGATTGCCTGAGGCCTCCTCTGCACTCCATCTCTACCTCCTTCATGCATTCTCTTTTTTTCAATTCCAGGATCCTCACCATTTCCTCAACATGCCCTCTGTTTCCATGTCTTTGTCTCTTTGCTCATGTTGTTTTTCCACCTTGAATCCCTTTTCCTCCTATACCACCCAACCACCAACATTGCATATTTTTTAAAGCCTGCTTATTTCTTAAGCCAAATTTCAAAGTGTCCTCAATGATTCAGCCACTTAACAACTATTTGTTGAGCATCTACTCTGTGTCAGATATTTCTCTAGCTATTGGAGGCACAGTTTTGAACACAGCAGATTCTGAGAGCTGGGAACTTTGATTAATCAGGGAAGCAACACCAACAATTGTATAATGGCATCTGGGCTATGAACCATGTAAGGGAGAATTTGACCTTGTCTGGGAGGTCAGGAAAGCCTTTGCTATGCAGAGGTAGGTTGTAAGTAAAACATAAATAGGAAGGATTAATTAGGTTTCAGCCTTGCAGAAGGAGGGAGTGTGTATGTTTCTGGAAGAGGAAACAGTGAGTAGAGCAAGAACACAGCGCAGGAGCAGAGAGGTGAAAGATGAGGTCAGAAGGGGGGTAGTGTTTGAAGACCAGCCGACAGAATTGACATTTTATTCATTGAACAAGAGTTGACAGGGCTGGGGATATAGCTCAGTTGGTAGGGTGCCTGCCTCTCAAGCACAAGGCCCTGGGTTCAATCCCCAGCACCACAAAAAAAAAAAAAAAAAAAGTTGACATTTTATTCATCATGAGATTGAAGCTACTGGAAGGTTCTGAGCAGGAGTTACAAGCTTTGTAAAGATCCCCTGGCTCCTGTATAGGAGACAGGCTTGGAGGAAAGAGCATGAACTAGGGCAGCAGATCATTTAGAAGACTACTGCAGTCACCCAGGTGAGAGATGGCAGTGGCTAGGACTAGGGTGGTGGCAATAAATATGGGTAAAAGAGACTTTCAAGAATTAGAGTTGACATGATCAGTGTAACTCTACATCATGTACAACCACAAAAAAGGAATCCTAATTAAAATAAGTTATACTCCATATATAAATAATATGTCAAAATGCACTCTATTGTCCTGTATAAATAAAAGAACAAATAAAAAATAGTTTAAAAAGGGGGAATAGGGAAGAATAGACTTTAGATTAGGTAGAGGGGAGTGAAGGGAGGGGAAGGTGCATGGGGTACGAAAGATAGTGCAGGGAAACAGACATCATGACCTCATGTACATGTGTGACTGCATGACCATGTGATCCTGCAACATGTACAATCAGATAAATGATAGATGACACTATTTATGTCTGATCTATCAAAATGCATAAATGCATCTGCTGTCATCTATAACTAATTAGAACAAATTAAATAATAAAAAAAGAATTAGAGTTGATAAAATGTAAACTATACTGGGAAATGGAAGAGGTGTGGACAGTGGAGATATTTACTGAGTGCAGAATCCAAGGGAGAAGGTCTTGAATTTGTTTTGGAACAATTTGAATGGAATATTGCCATATTAGCTAACAGTGTTCAGTGCAATAGAAGGCACACTGTGTTCTAGTCCCTATCCTTGTATATTACTTCACCCCTGCTCAAACCCTATAAAGTAGATGATGACAATACTTTACATGTTTAAGTGAGGTAATGGAATGTCGGAAAGATTAAGCAATTTTCCTGAGGAGAGGTCTGGACTGGAGCTGTAAATTAGATGAGCTAACCTAGGAAGAGATCACCATGACACCTTTGCCCTCAGAGTTCCAGCCTCTGTACGTGCATCAATCCAACAAGTATTTAGGAGGACCACTCAGTGTGAAGTCCTGCTGGGTCCTGCAGTTACAGATATGAAAGCAACTGTGTGCCTGTCCTCAGCAGGTTCACAAGGTGTTGGGGGAAGTAACAGAGCTCAGAGTCAGCATGAGCAGTGCTAGATGGTTGAGAACCCTGGACACTGGGGTGGGGTCAAGATGTAGGCCCAGGACACACACACACACACACACACACACACACAGACACACACACAGGTTCTATTTCTCTGGTGGAATCCTTTATGTAGTTAGATGATACAGAGATAATAGATTTATTATAAAGAATTGACTTAATTATGGGGCTGACAAGGCAAGTCCAAAATCCATAGAATAAGCCTTTAGGAAGGGCATGTTGGAACCTCTAAGTCAGGAGCAGATGCTTTACTCACAGGTGAAATTTATTCTTCCTCAGGGAAACCTCAACAGACTGGTTGAGACCCACCCACATTATCCAGGATGATCTCCTTTACTTAAAATTCAACTGACTGTAGATGTTAACCACAGCTATGAAATACCTTCACAACAACACATAGACTCCTGCTTGATTGAATATTTTTTAACTACAGCCTGGCGGAGTTGACACATTAAACTGGCAATCGATCACAGACACCCAGGATAGGAACATTAAAGAGTTTTCATTAACAGGTATTAAGTGAGCACCAGGCCCTGAGTGTACAATAGTAAACCTGCCAGCTGATAATCTCTAACAACTCAGCCTGCTCGAAACTTCAGTGATTGCATCCCATTAGGAATTTTTACCTTCTATCTTTCATTGAGCTGAGAGCTCTATGTATCTCCCAAGTTGAGGCTATTTGTGATTTGTGCCTGATCTCCCTCTCTCCCTTCAGAGCTCAGCATGGAAATTGCCAGCTAGAAAATGCTAAATATATGTTAATACAATAAAGTGAAGTATTTGTGATGATAAGAGAAAGCTTCCATGCTACAAAGATTAGTCATACTAGGCATCTTAGCCAACACCCCTTTCTGAATCATGGAATCTTTTGAGTTGGACAGACCCTCAGCAATCACTTCCTCTACTACTTTGATTTAAAATGGCAATTTACTCAACACCACCTTCTCTTGGCCTGACCTAGGAGTCTTGATGTAGTGTTCCTCTGTGGTCAGACCCACCAGTAAGCCCTTCCACATTCTGGGTAATAGTCCCAGGAGCATGGCCAGAGAACTTGGGCCTCTGATTTGGAAATTCCATTTTGGAGACCATAAGGGGCTCTTTTGGTCTGGCCCAGGCCAGATTTTTCTAAAATAATACATGCTTTATTCAGTATACAGGGCACAGAATGGAAAAACCTGCACCCATTAAACAAGAACACTCCATGCATCATAGCCCCATTGGTCTTCAGATCTCCTGAGGAAGCTGTGTAAGCCACCACCTTCACAGGGAGCAGGAAACTGGGGGGCCCAGACAAGCAGAGGGCAAACTCAACTCAGTTGATGAAACTGAGACAGAAGGAGTAGCTCTCTGTTCAGGGTCTGAGCAAAAGGAGGGTTTTCCATTCCGCTGCCAACTCAATTTCAATGCCGTGAGCTTGTGAATATAGTAATTAAGAAGAAAACATCAAAGGAATAAAGGCCTTACAATTATCAAAAACAAAAATAATAATAAATGCTGGTAAGGATGTGGGGGAAAAGGTACACCCATACATTGTTGATGGGACTGCAAATTATTGTAAACAGTCTGGAAAACAGTATGGACATTGCCAGAAAACTACAAATAGAACCACCATATGACCCAGCTATTCCACTCTTTGATATATATCTGATTGATCTAAAAATCAGCATATTACAGTGATGGAGCCATATCAGTGTTTATAACAGCACAATTCACAATAACCAAGCTATGGAACAAACCTAGGTGCTCTTCAACAGATGAATGGATAAAGAAAATGTGGTACATATACACAATGCACTATTACTCAGCCTTAAAGAAGAATGAAATTATGGCATTTGCAGGTAAATGGATGGAGTTGGAGAATATCATGCTAAGTCATATAAGCCAGTTCCAAAAAGTCAAATATAACATGCAAATAAAAACAATGGAGGGATAGTAAAACAAACGAAGAGGGAGAGACAGGAAAAAAAGGAGGGAATTTCATCAAAATAGAGGAAATATCATTAGAGTAGACAAACTGATTGAGAGGAGAAAGGAGAAATGGGAAAAGGGAAGAACAGTGGAATGAATCTGACCCAACTCTTGTTATGTATATGCACACATATAACACAGTGGGTCCTAGCATCAGGTGTGTCCACAGTACTCTAATTTTTAAAAAAATTATAAACTGTAAATGAATTGAGTGTTCAGTGGAGTGCAGGAAGGGGCACAGGGGGAGGGGCCTGGAAGTGATGGGAGCTGAACTGGAGTGGGTTGTGTGCCATGTTTTTGTGATATATCAGGATGTATCCTGCCATTGTATATAACTGAAAAGAATAAATAAAATAAAAATACATAAAAAAGAATAAAGGCCTTAAAGTAGCTGTCAATTCATATAGAAGAAGAGCAAAGAGGAAGAAGTGTCACACCAGATATGAAGTTATAATAGAAATCTAAAGCCATTTAAAAAATATAGTATGTATAGGTACAGGGTGGAAATGACCCCAAGGGAAAATAATAAACAGAGTAGTAGTATATATACAACATATGCATATATATACATATACACAAATACATATAATATGTGTATGCACATATATATGTTGGAATCACATCAATCAAGAAAGGAAGTGTTTTTGAATAAATAATGACAAGAAAATGGATGCCCATATTGCACTATATACATAAACTCTGATTTCTTAGGAATTCAAAGCCCCAACATAAAAGGTTAAAACAAAGACATTGAGATAGAATATATTAAAAACACGTGTGTGAACTTGAAAAGAACAAGTTTCAGGCCTAAACTAAAATCTTCAAATCATAAGGATTGATAAATCCAACCAAAATGATGAATTTCTGTTCACAAAATTATAGCATAAAAAGTAAAATGATAAAAAGTAGGTGAATAGTTTTGTTATGTTTAAAAATAAGAAGGGGTTAGTTAGCAGGAAGACAGGACTCTAAACTGAGTGAGAATTTGAATAAGCAGTTTGCTTCAGAGGTCCCCTTCCCTCCATCCCCAGCAGAATGCAGAAGCTAAATAGAAAACTAAGCAGCAGTTTGAAGTAAGTAGATGTATATGCAACATGGACTGATCTCAAAATTATAGTGCTGATTTCTTTTTCTTGTTTTTTTTTTTTTGAAAGTAAGAACCAGAACAAGATTTATAGCACAATAACATTTATGCAAATTAAAAACACATACCCAAAACAACACTATATTTTATAAGAACACATACATATTCAGGGATTCATCTCAAATGCATTAACGTGGGTGCTCACGGAGGGGGGTGGAAAGGTGTGGAGATCTGGGATAAATGGGGAGAAAAAAATGAAATATGGGAGAGGCCTTGTAAATACAGTGAGTGAGGCTGTTGGTCAGCCCGGAAGTGAAGGGTGGATTTAATTCAACTCTACGCCTGAAGTCCACAAATAAGTTTTAGTGGCATGCTTTTGTTAATGAAGAGAAAAAGGGAAGTGGCTGCTTAATGAGGACAGTTTCCTTTTGGGGTGATAGAAACGTCATAGAATTAGACAGTGGTGATGATCATATAACATTTTGAATATACTAAAGACCATTGAAATGTTCATTTTAAAATGGTTGAAATGGTTAAGTTTCATGCTATGTGGATTTTACCTCAATATAAATAGAAAGAAGGAAAGAAGGAGAGTGGTTGACCAGTTGGGGCTCCTCAGAACATAGCCTGGTCCCCTCAGCCCTCTGCATGGCATGCCTGGCTCTAGTCTGTTAGCCCTTGAGGCCAACTTCCCCTCTGCAGTACGAAGACTTCTTGGGTCTGACCCCATGCAAACCTGTCATAGACAAACAGTGCCCACAACTGAGGGCTAGAGGCCTGGTTGTCAGACCTATGTCTGTCCATGCCTCCCTGGGCAGCTAGTTCGGGCCCTGTTTGCCTCACAGACCCATTGTGATGATCAGATGTATTGATAGATGAGAAAGAGCCCAGTGCCTGAGAAAGCACTGCTCTGTGTGAAGGATTATTGGGGGTATTTATGACCAAGCTGAATTGCTCACGAGGCAATTTTCTCTCCTTTATTCCTTCCTGACATGGCAGCCAATTTCCAATTGAGTGACTTGGGATTTTGAGGAGGCAATGTTGTAATCCTTCCCCTCTTTCCCAGGGCTTGCCAAAAATTTGATCATTCCACCTGAAGTCCAATTAAAACAACTGAGAGTCATGCCGTGTGTGGGTGGGGTGAGTTCAGAGCCCATTACTCAGACACGGATGGGTACTCAAAGCTAGCTTCTTCCCAGAGTCCCAGGTTGGCAGCACACATGTGTAGGATGCTGTCCATGCAACTACCAGGCTGTATGCCCAGGGGCCTTCATCCTCACTCTGCCAGAGATGTCTACAGATGGGCCAGCTCTGGCAAGGGTAGGATACTTTCAGGCTGTAGGACAAGTTGATGGGTCATCAGGACATTTGTTTTCTTTTGAGAAGCTACCAGTACCTCTTTCTTTGCATGGAGGTTCCTGAAGAGACCAGTTCATGCCTCTCAGTGTCAGGATGCTTAGAAAGACAGTCTTCCCCAAGATCTTATTGTTCAAGTTCAACACCTTCTGTCAGGGTTCATGGTCATGGCTAGAGTTATGAACATTCCAAAATATATGCATTTTGTTTCTTCACAAACCAGGTCATAACACATAAGCTATGTGGGCTTTCCTATCTAACGGAGCCCTTGAAACAGATGCCTGCTTTCATAGGAAGCCTTCTTACCTCTTCCCTCCTCTTTGCCCATGTTGCTGACCAAAGATAAATAGCATTAAAACAAAGATCTTACTGCATGTCTCGTCTGCTTTCAAACATTGCAAAGGACAACCTAAGAGAATGTAAATGCCTCCACTTGGCTTTCATGGGTGTTTCCATCAGCTTTTTCACTGCTCGGATCAAAGGACCTGACAAGAACAACTTAGAGGAGGAAAAGTTAATTTGGCTCATGGTTTCAGAGGTCTCAGTTCATGGATGGCTGACTCTGTTGTCTGGGTCCAGGGTGAGGCAGAATATCATGATGGAAGAGGGTGGTTGAGGAAATCAGCTTAAGACATGTCACCAAGGAGCAGAGAGAGAGAGCTCTGCTCACCAGGGACAAAAGAGAAAGCTCAGAGGCATACTTTCAGTGACCCACCTCCTCCAACCACACACTACCTGCTCTCAGTTAACACCCAGTTAGTCCATTGAAGTGCATCAATTCAAGTGCACTGATTAGGTTAAGGCTCTCATAACCCAATCATGCCTCTAAGCCTTCTGGCATTGTCTCACACATGAGCTTTTGGGGGACACCTCATATGTAAATCAAAAGAGTGGGTTTGCATACTCAGGCCTCTGACTGCCTTTCCATTTTCTTCTCCCTTCAGCCCTACAAAGCTCTCACCACTCCACTGAATACACCAGAAACTTGTTTCTTACCTCACATTTCATGCATATTATTTCCTTTACCAGAAAAGTCTATCCTGGTCCTCTGACTAGAAAATACTCACCTTTCAGTAGCTAGCCTCATTCTCCACACACAGTCTCTGTAGCACACATTTCCACTATGGCCGTCATAGTTCTCAGCATAGGGCACAGGGCCCCAGTGATCTGCTACCAGGTTTGTCTTTCCAGGTATTAAATGTTGGCCTGGCTTGAGAGGCAGATAAGCTTTTCCATCTGTCATCACTCTGTGACCATGTGTCACCAAGATGAGAGCCCAGATGTCTCCCTTCCCCTCTTCTTTCCTTCCTCCCTTCCTCCCTTTCTTCCTTATCTCCCCCATTTCCTTTCTTTTTACCTCCTTGTGGTCATTCCTTCCTCCTTTCTTTCTCTACTCAGAGCAGGTCACAGCCTTACTTTTCATCCAAACCCCTTAGTCCCAGGTCCACATTGAAGCCCCATGGCAGAAGCAAGGCAGAACCAAAGACTGTGTGTGGCAATGACCTCCCACCTGGCCACTCATCACAGTGCCTACTCCTTTGGTAGCAGAGGGAAAACCCACATGTATTTCCAAGTGTGGCTTTGCAGGACCACTAGACCAAAGCTCCAGATCTTCCTAGATCTGCTTATGGTCACTACGAAATATTCACTCTTAAAATAACAGATAGTATATTAACCAGTGAATAAGAGTTTTATCCCATTCAAAAATGATTCAATACACAGCAAGATTTGAAAATAGACAGCTCCAACTCAAAATCCTCAAATGTCACTAATCAGTGCTTATTCCATCTGGCTGTGATATTATCTCTGCAACTGGGTAAAAATCCCACCAGAAACCATGGCTTCAGGCCTGTGGTACCTCATCTGGAGACTACTGCTATCAGCTTGGAGCTCAGGAGCAACAAGGTGGTCACATACCAGTGGTTACCAACATTTGGAATTGCCCTCTCAATGATCCCTTTCTGCAGACAGTACTTGAAGCTGTCCTGTAGCAGAGACTCTTAGTCCTCAGCACATTTAGACAGTCATTACCTTCACTGCCTTGTTTGGGGGCCAAGAAAAACTGTTTTCTATTCCATGTGGTGAGAACAGAAAAAGAAGAGCAAGACCATGCCTGCCAAAAGTGAGCTGTGTTCCTGGGACATTTGCAGGTCAGGTTCCTCTTCCCAGACTCTTTCTTCCCCTACCTGCCCACTGGCTCACATCTGCACAGAACTGGTTTATTTCCTGAACCCACTGCTGTCATGGACATACATTTGTTCCCTAAAGGTTTGTGTGTTTATTTTATAAGCATTGTAGGAAACACAGACACAACCGCACACATTAAAAAAGATCAAGAACCTCACTGGACTCCTCATTCTTTCAGCAAATGTGTATTAGCATCTACTCTGAGCCAGGCACTGAAAAGGGACAAGACAAGAGGTAACACGACTTCTGGACACTCACAAATCAGGGGGCCTTTTTAGAATCAAGGTGGGGACCCCAGCCTTTGTAAAAGAGGAGCCGAGATGAGGAGAAATAGGCTATGGCTTATGGGGCCTGGCGTGAGAGGTGCACCCCAAATTGTTCCACTGTTTGGAAAGGGTCCTCCAGCCCAGCTGCTCTTTCTAAGCACATTGCTATCCTGGTGTTCGGAGATGCAATCGATCTGCAGAGGTGAGTCACAGGCAGACAGCCAGCGCAGTCACAGAGCCCTGTCTGCATTCCCAATTTGCCTGCTCAGGTTGTCGCCTTGTTAATGCTATTTACCAAGCCCAGTGCCAGGAATGCCTGTCCCCAGCTCCTGCTAGAGCCCTCCAGCCATTGTCCCTGTAAGTCTGTCATATCTTGTCACTGCCTCTCTGAATCCAACAGGTCTGGGCAGCCTGTCTACAGATCTGCCTGCTCACACTTGTGTCCCCAGAAGCCAGGAAGGCAGCCTAGAATCCCCAGCCCCACCGGCTCCCAGTACTGCTCCCAGAGGCGAATGTTCCATAGCTTACACCCCTCTTTCCTTTTCTCAGTTAAGAAGAGGATCAGCTTCAACCACAGCTCCGCAGCACGTCACTGTGCTGTTGGCACATGTGTCCAGAGTCTCTGGCAGTGAGAGAAGGGGGTGAGGTGTCACGCTCCATGGAGGATATGGGAATAGGGAGATCTGGGGAAGACACACAGTGAGCATCCTCCTTCCATGCCCTGTGCCCACGGCTCCCCTTCTCAAATTTCTTTCCACCTGAGGGTTTTAGAGTGCTCCCCTCCCTGAAGTTCAGGTCGCAAAAAAGAGCTCCTGCATCTGGGAGGGTGGGCAAGGGTTTGGAAAGCCTGGAGGGTCAGTTCCACTCATGGTGCACGAGCGCCCCCATTGCGTTCTGTGCTTGGTGGCGGAACAGCATCGAAGAGAGCTGTCTTCAGCCTGAGGCAGCCTGCCCACCCACAGCAGGCCAGACCCTGTGCCAGGCTGCTGCTAGCACCCACCCACCCCGACCCTCCTCCCACCCCACCTCCTTGGTCTCCCAAGACCTTAGTCTCACAAGTTATGCCTGCTACAGCACTGGACAGACAAATTGAATCTGGGTGACTCTGGAGCAGTTCCCACCTCTGCAGTGCCAGAGTGTACCAGAATGTCAGATCAGAAGGGTTACCAGAGAGAGTGACCATTATACAGATCAGAAAACCGAGGCTGCAAATACAAGGCAGTCCGTTATTCATAGAAAATTTTAGGTATTTGTATGATCTCACTATGGTTCAAATCTTACTCAAGTCCTATAGCCCCTCTGATCACTCGCTTTACCCTCATGGACCAGATACAAAAGTTGGCTATGTCCTAGGCACTCAGATCCTCAAGAACCACAGGGTCATTTATGGTTCCCATGGATGCCTACTCCTCTGGCTAGCCTCTGATTCCATCACTCCGGGAAGAAGTTGGAAGAGCCTGGATGTGGCACAAACCCAGGCTATGAAATCGAGTTGGCATTTAAATGACCTAACAACAAATTGCTCAATTTAATTTGCTTACTCAATCCAATAAAGGAGAAACAAGAAAACCCATCTAATTAAAAACATTGATCCGTAGAAACTGGCAACTCCAAGGGCCTTGCTGGAAGTTAGCACTTCAGCAAACTTGAGTGAAGCAAGGGGATGAGTGGAGATAAGACAAATCTATTCTCCTCCTGCCCCCAGGAGGGCTGTAAAGGGCCCTGTGAAACTCCTTACTTAAAATGAGTGGGAAACTGATCCCATAAGGGAAAGCAATTTGTTCAGTTCAACCAGTGACAGCAAGCTAATTCCATGACATCTGAAACCCCATTCCATCCTTGCTTTTCAACACCCTTTGGCTTCCTGGATCCGGTACCCAATCCTATTTGTGCAGTCACTGACTCTGCACACTTCAAGACCCTGGGTAAACATTAGATTGTTAAGGACAAATCGGTCCAAAATAGCAGCTTGCTCAGACACCCCTCAGAGCACTAGGTGAATATACAGTAGGTTGAAAGTGCCAGAAAGGAGCAGGGCCTCACCAAGTTCAGACGAATCAAAGACAAGATGGTTTCACTGAATATAAAGATAATATCCCCTTCCCCAACTTCTCTACTTGCTCTGTTCTAGGTTTCCAGGAATCAAACTTTGCAAGTCCCCAGCAAATGTATATGTGGCAAGGCCCAGTTTAGATTATGGTGCTCCTACCAGGCCCTCCATAAGCATGGTCCTAGTCCCAGCCACAGTGCCAAGCCCCTTTTGGACCCATGCTTAGCAAACCTTTTATCTAGAAATGCATCTTCATTTCCTTCCCCACTGGGCCTAGCTCTAGCTGGCTTGGTGTTGGGCCCTAAATCAAGGCTAGATTGTTCTTCCAGGGAAACGTCTGCCTCAGAGAGAAGCAAAATCACTTAGTATTTGGCAGCTCAGTCCCTGCCAGGGGGAAGGTGACCTGCAATTGAACCCACAGCTAGTATGACACACCATTCCTCCTGCTGGGACCAGATGGCATCCCATGCCTGCCTATCCCAGCTTCCTGTTCAGGTTGAGAAGCTCTGCCTTCAGCAGAGCCCTCTGGAGAACACACACACACACACACACACACACACACACACAGCCTCCCCCTCCCCCTGCAAGTACTTTGCTACAGGTGGGCAAAATCAATCACACAGACCTGTCCCCCCAAGGAAAAACCACAAATAAAGAATAGTGCTGGGACAGAACTGTATGCCTGCTTGTAGAAGATCAAAGGAAACTTCAGGGAAGAGGTGATACTAGGATACTAGTGGTGAATTTGAAGGATGTTGCAGGCGAGAGCTTTGGGGGAAGAACTAGGTGGGTTATGGACACCTCAGGCACACCTGGGGCCATGAGAACAAGCACTGATGTGAGGTCTGGATGCAGCTTCAGTTTCTTTGAGACTCTGGAGGGTGATCAGTGCTTATGAGGGGAATCAAAATGGGAGAGGAGATAGCACAGCATGGAGGGGATATTCTGAAGACCAGAAGTCAGACACAGCAAGATACAGAGGAAGAAAACTCAGGACAGGGAGACAGCAACTCTGAGGCTACCAGGACAAGAAAAAAATTTGTGTATGCAAGAAATTAAAGGGAGCCTGGAGTGCCTGGACTCAAGAAAAGCATGGTGAAAGAAAGAAACAGTGACAGCCATTGCCATTAAGCAAGACCTTGGGACCACAGGTATTAGTTTGTATTTTATCAAAAGAATAATAGAAAAACATCAGAAGGCTTTAAGTTGGGGAGTGATGGAATATGATTCTTGTGTTTTAAACACTCTGGTGGCCAAGTGGGGAATGATTTGCAAGGCAGAACAAAGAGTGGAGCCAGGCTACGGCTCTGGAGGAGAGTGCAGCTGGCCAAGGAGAGAGTTAGCAGTGGCCTGATCCAGAGCCCAGGGAGTGGAGGTGGGAAAGGTGCATGGATTCTGACTATACCTTGAAAGTTAAGCATAGGGTATTTCCTCACTGACTGGATATGTCAGATAAAGGGAAGAGGCTTCCGTGTGTTAGGCCTGAGCAACTAGGACACTTGTGGCATTTCCAACATGAAGAAGATGTTGGGGAGAGGAGCGATTAAGAGATGAGTTAGGCTGATGTTAACTTGGAAATAACAGAGTGGTGTGAAGGAGGCATTTGGAAATACACTACCATCTGGGTACTACTTTCATGCATCATTGGAACAATTATTTACATCATTTTCTTTAAACCAATCTTAAGTAGGTTGACTTTTTTTCTCAAGCTTGATGTTAAGCAATGCTATCCATAGCAATCAAGAGTTTTGAGAACTCCAGTATTTATTTTCTGAATACACATTGAAATAAAAAATGAAAACCATAGCGTCCAGGTCGTCTTTCAATTCAACTCTGGCATTTTCTGTTTCCCCAACCTCTAGCAGTGTCTGCGCATCTAGCATGCACAGGCTTGGACTGGGCAGTTGGCCTTGAAACCCAGGAAAATCTGAGGGAATTCGAAGGAACTGCAGTGCTGCATTGTAGGAGAGAGAATGGTCCAACAGCCCTGCAAAGTCCTGGGGAGCAGGAGCCTAACAACCCGCAGGCCCTGCTCAGGCCACTCTTCTCGGGTCAGGGGCGGTTCACAGAGGAGTCCACCCTACCCACTTTTCTGAGGTCCATGCGCCCTCTGGTGGCCGGGTTCCTCTTGTCTGTCCCTTAAGGACCTCTTGTTTCCAGGATATGGGGGAGGGGTACACATGCTTTGGCTCCCTTCAAAGGAGGAATGAGTGGTCAGACTAGTTTTGAGATCCAGACCAAAGAATAGATAAATATTGCCAAGGCTTGGACTCAAGCTAGGCTGGGATGGGAGAGTGGTAGGCGGGAACCAGGGCTTTTGTTTTGTACAGAAGGTCACCAGTGCAGAGAAAAGCAAATTGATGGCCATATACAAATAGGGCAATTTACCTTCAGTGAGTATTTTCAGAGGAAAATAAAAAACATTCCAATTTAAACATTTTTTTTAATTAAGAGCAGGGAACATCAGGCTGTGCCGAATAAATACAGCACATAATGGAAAATGTACTTCACTTCTTATATTACAGCCAGTTACAGGAGAGAGGCGGGGGCGGCCAGCCACAGACAGAAGAGAGTCACACTCTTGCAGAGAGAACAACAGAGAGGGGGTTGGTGAGGGTTGATCAGAAACAGACACGTCTGTCTAGGCTGATGTCCAGGTGTTCACATAGACAACCCTGTCATGTGCACAAAGATGCACAAACACCACACATGCGATTTTGTGTGTGTGTGTGTGTGTGTGTGTGTGTGTGTGTGTGTGTGTGTCTCACACAAACTTAAGAGAAAATAGACATTCGAGGCACAACAAAACGTTGTGGGAGATTGTGCCCAAGGATGTCTGGGGGAAATGGAAGCTGGGGAGGGGGAAAGCCAAACCCTAATGTATATGTATTGAACCATTGGGATCCCCATGTGACCCAGAAAGGTTATCGGCTTTGCTGTAGGGAAACCAGCAAAGACCAGCTTCAAGACTCAACATTCACCCCATGATGTGGGCTGGAAGGTAAGCACCTGTTGGGACTGGGCTGCTGGTGAACCAGGCTCCAGGGGGAAGTGTTACAAATTTCTTGCTAAAACAAGGCAAACAGTTTCAATTTTCTGGCCCCCAGGCCATCTTAGTCCTGCAAAAATAACATCTTGTCCAGGTTCCAGCACTTGGCGAAAAATGAACTCCTTTAGTGAACACTAGCAACAAGCACCTTGGCAAGCAGCTGGCTGAGTCTCCAAGGATTCCTCCTGCTGGCTGGGCCTCTCTTGAGGTGGAGGGGCTTAGGAGTCTTTTCTTCCATCCCGATACCCTTGGGTATTACACAGAGGACTGTCCCATCACAAATACCATCTCCCTGCTGTTGCTACCCTCAGGGATCAGGACCTGGGTCTGGGTAATATTACAAATCCCTCCAGGTGAGGCTTCCCCTGGTAAGACTTATTACTGTAGCCTAGAAAAGAGGTCAAGAAATTACACTGAATTTCAAATAAGTCTGACTAGAAGAATGAATTCACATAAAAATGAGTAGTGACCACAAAAGCACAGGAAACAAGAAAAAAACTAGACAAATTGGACTGCAACAAAATTAGAAACTTTTATGCATCAAACAGCACAATCAACAGAGTGAGAGGCAGCCAATGGAAAGGAGAAATATTTTCAAATCATATCTGATAAAAGGTTAGTATCTATAATGTATGAAGAACTCCTACAACTTGACAACTCAATTAAAAGTGGCCAAAGAATTTGAATAGACATTTCTTCAAGGAAAACACACAAGTAACCAACAAGCATGTGAAAATATGCTCAAAATCACAACTCATTAGAGAAATTCAAATCAAAACCACAATTAAGACAGTCTCACACAGATTAGGATGACTACAGTCCACAGTAAAAAAATAAGAAATGGTGGTGAAGATACGGAGAAATTGAAAAAAATTGTGTGTTGTTGATGGGAATGTAAAACGGTACAGACACTATGGAAAATGAACATGGAAAAGTTCCCCAAAAAATTATCAATAAAATTATCATATGATCCAGCAACTATGTTTCTGACTTGATACATAAAAGAACTGAAAATGGGGTCTCAAAGAAATATTTGTCCACCCATGTTCATAGCAAGACTATTCAAATAGCCAAATGGTGAAAATAACCCAAGTGATCATCAACATATGAATGAAGAAACAAAAAGTGGCCTATCTGTACAGTGGAATAATATTCACTCTTAAGAAAAGGAAGTTCTGGGAATGGGGTTGTGGCTCAGTAGTGGAGCACTTGTCTGGCATATGTGAGGCACTGGGTTCGATTCTCAGCACCATATATAAATAAATAATGGTCCATCTACACCTAAAAAAGGAAGTTCTGACATGTATTACAACATGGATGATACTTGAAGATATTATGCTAATTGAAATAAGCCAGCCACATATGATTGCACATATATGAGGTCCCTAGAATAATTAAATTGAGTCAGATAGTAGAATGGTGGGTACCAGGAGCTGGGAGAGGGAGGAGTAAAGAGTTGTTTAATGGGTGCAGAGGTTCAGTTTGCAAGTTGAGAAGGTTTTGGAGATTGATTTCATGACCATGTGAATCTACCTGACACTACTGAATTATACATATAAAAATGGACAAGATGGTTAAATTTGTGTGCATTTTACTACAATAAATGAAGGAGTGATTGTTGTGCATGGACATGAGAACAAGAGATTCTACAGCTAGATATTCTTGCTCACTAATCAGCATGTGTCCCTCAGGTTGCTGAAATCTACTAATACCAGGTCACATCCCTGCTCCTCCAGAAGATCCTCCCCAGCTACCCAGGTAGAACCAATGTTTCCCTCAAAATACAGGTGCTGGCAGATGGAAAGATAGTAGTTTGGGTTAAATGCACTCATCCACTCATTCCCACGCACTCACGTGTTTGCTCACTACAGTGAATAAACATCTCAGAATGTCTACTCTGTGCCAGTTATGTCAGTGAGGCTGCTGATGGCAGTGAGGAAGACTGTTTTGGCCTTGCCCTCAAAGGGCCCACAGTTTGGAGGGGATACCACATCCATTAAAACCAATCACACAGTCTAAGAGCCAGGGCAGAGAGACTCTTGAGCAGTGTGGGGACCTGCAGATGCTGGCAGAGGAGTAGATGCAGTAGATGCAAGAGGGTTCTCCAGGGAGCTGGTACCCAACCTGAGTCCTAAGGGATGAGTAGGGGTTGATGGTAGGGGAGGATTGCAGTGGGCATGCCAGGCAGAAGGAGTCTGGGCACCAGCAAAGAAATGTGAGGAAAAGGGAGGGAGAGGAAAAGAATGTGGGTAGCAGAGCTGAGCAATAACCACAAGTAGTTGAAAGGAATTTATTAACTTTAAGTGCTGCTAAAGCACATATGAATTCAGAGTATCCCTCCCACCACCAGCCTTCAAGTCCTCTTTGGAAATGCTCTGAAGAGAGGGGCACTGACCAGAGCTGCCAGCCACCTCCTTCTCCAGGTGGCATTGCCCGCTGGATGATTGTCAGTTGCCTCCCTCCTCACTCCCTTTCCTGGAATGGACCAGAGACCAGGAGCATCTAGAGAAGACTGCAGAGATGCCACTCCTGACTGGCAGACAGGCCAATCAACAGAGCAGAGTAGCTACACACAAAAGAGCTAGAGAGGGGTCAGAGGGCAGCAGAGTGCACGCCCTCCTTCAGATGGGCTTCTTCAGAACAGATCGTTGTCCAGGAGTCCCAGGACAGACCCCTAAAGGACAGTTCAGCTGCTTTCTCTTCCTTCCTCAGACTTGGATATGCTGAAACTCCTGGAAACCCAGTCAACATGGTCTCTACCGTTCACAAACTTGGCTGTGGCTACACTCAGAGGGGTACCCCTGGATGTTTAGACCAAAAACATAAGCCTCAAAGAGGCTTTAGGAAGAATTTAGAAGGACAAGACATGTAATGCATGTGAATCTGGAAATCTATACAGCTCTTCTAGCTCCTGGGGTCAGGGCAAGGCTGCAGAGACCATTAGGCTCCCACCATTATGGCTGCTCAGCAGCATCTGGCTCCGGGCTGTTCATGCCATCTGACAGATAATCCTCCTCATTTTGTTTCATCTTGGTCTCCAGAACTGTGATGCGCTGCTTGAGCTTCTGCTGGGCCCCCGTGTACTCAGCCAGCAGGCGAGCAAAGCGAGTGTACAAGGTCTCCATGTTGGTCTCCAGTTGCTCTAGCTTTTCCTGCACATCCACCTCCATGCTGGCTGCCACCTCATTCTCGTCCAGAAGCCCCTCCTTCATCAGGATCTCCCGACCTCTCTCTTCCAAAACCTTCTTGGCATCAGGGTACTCAGTCACAGCTTCCATGAGATCATCCTTGGACAAGCAGAAGAGATCTGAGTAGCCCAGGCTGCGGATATTGGCCGTACGCCGATTGCCCATTTTGCTGCCCTTAATGTTAAGGATACTGATCTCCCCAAAGCAGCTCCCAGCAGAGAGTAGAGCATACTGAGTCACACCATCATCAGCCACCACCGCCAACTTGCCCTCCTTGATGATGTACATCTCCTTGCCAATGTCCCCCTTACGGCAAATGTAATCCCCAGGGCTGAAGACCTGAGGACGAAGCTTCAGTACCAGCTCCACCAGCAGGCCAGCCTCACAATCCTGGAAGATGCGTACTTTCTTAAGTGTGGAAAGGTGGACATTGATGGCTATCTCAGCCCTGAGCTTGGCTGGCAGATTCTTGAGAACCTCCCGCTCATCCACTGTCTTCTTATTGGTCCACAGGTAGTCAAACCACTTAATGACCTTAGCTTCCATCTCCTTGCTGACCTTGCGGAACTGCATGTAGTGTTTGACAGCATCAATCTTGGCCTGGAACTCTGCCCTGGTGGCATTCATGTTGGAGATCATGGATCCCACATTTCCCACGATGGTGGCAAAGATGAGGACACCAATCAGGAAGTCAAAGATGACAAATAGGTACTCCTCATCCTTTACAGGGGGTGGTGTCTCCCCAATGGTTGTGAGGGTCAGTGTGGACCAATAAAGACAGTAGATGTATTCCCTAGCCAGGTAGCCATATTCAGGGTCAGTGATGTTGGGGTAAACCCAGGTGTCAACCCCAAAGCCAATGGACTTGGAGATCGCATAGTAGATGCAAGCATTCCAGTGGATGATGACCAAGATGTAGAGCACCAGATTGCTGATACGGAAGATGTTGGGGTAGCTGGTGCGAGTCTCAGTGCGATCAAAGAACTCAAACATACGGGCAAAGTGTAGCAGGCGATTGAAGCGCAGCTCAGGACTATGGATGCCCACAGCAAAATAGATCAGGTCTGTGGGGATGATGGAAGCCACATCCAGCTTGAACTGTAGGGTGTGGATGTAGTTGTCTCGCAGTTTCTTGGGATCTTTCACCAGTAATCCCTGCTCTAGGAAACCTAACAGACATACAAGTCAGTATGTGACCTCTTCCCTCAGGCCTGTCCCTCCCTCTAGGATAATGATAAGCAAACTAGTCTCTTAGCCCTCCATCCCAAGGAGTGATATAGCTCAAATGGTAGGCTGTCCAGAAGGACCCAAACAGAGCACCCCCTGATCCAAACTTCTGGAATCATGTGAGACCATGAGGTTTAAAAAAGATCAATCATCTACCAGAGTTCCAGTCAAGCATTTGAGTCCAACACCATGTCTAGTAGATTTCTTGAAAATTTGGACTCAAATCTTTGGACTTAGGGGGTCATACTGCCAGTTGTGCTTCCTAGATGCTTACTCACCTGTGCGCAATCTGATGAAGAGGTCTGCAATGTAAACCAAATCTGAGAAGTAGTCCAGCACCAGCCACACCAGGAAGTAACCTCTCTGTAGGTCACTGAAGCAGGCTCTGCAGAAGAACAAGGCTGGCTTCAACCTCAAAGCCAGTTAAGGTCCCCTGGAAACCCCAAGCTGAATGCCTATTTGTGCAAGGCCTGAGAGGGTCACAAGGGGCACTGATGAGTCACAGTCAACCTGGTGCCAAGGAGACACTTATTGGCAAGTGACTTCTGCCCCACCCCTTATTATTACATGGACATCACTGCATATGCATCACCATTGACCATTAATTGCCTATCTCAGCCAAAGACTGTGAGTTTCAGGAAGAGAGACCTCCGTCCTCACTGCCAGCCCCATGCCTAGCCTGGGGCATCAGGACTCAAGTGCTCAATGATGTGAGTTGAACGAATGAATTTCTCATTGGAAGAACAAACCACAGTGCACAGCTGAATAGATTCCATCTTCATCAATTCAACATACACATACTGAGCACCCAACACAACACTGGCCAGCCAAGTGTGGGTAAGTCCAGGTAAGCTAGGTTTAGGTTAAAAGCAGTGGGAATGGAGAAAGGTTGGAAGGTGCAGGAGCTCTGTAGGGTAAATTAACAGAACTTGGTGATGGAGGGGGTGGAGCCTAGGAAAGGGCCTGGGGATAGGGAAGATTAGGGGATAGAGATGGTGATCTGGAGAGTGGACTAGTAGTCACATTTAGAATTAAATTCCAGCCTCTGTCCCACAAAGCCTGTAGAATCATCAGTGCCTGCCATTGTCATGGCCTTCACCCATGCTAGTCTATCCCAAGATGAGGGCTTTGCACTTGTTCCTTCTGCCCAGAATGCTCCCTCTTCCAAACTCAGTATCTAAACAGACTATTGCCTACCACCAAGGAGGTCTCAGCTATGGTCTCACCTTCCCAGAGAGGCCCACCCTGACTGCCATTTCTCTAGCAACTCTGTACCACCAATCTCTGGAATCATCTTGGTCATATCTTTTGTTTCATGTTGGCAATTACTGTCCCAGAGTAGCCTATGAGTTCCAGGGGAGGGAGAGCATGCCTGTCTTGCTCACCACATTATCTCCATCACTGAGCCTGGAGCCTGGCGCCCAATAAGTGTTCAGTCAAATTCTTTCTGAATGACTGAAGTAGGAGCAGAAAGGAGTAAGGAATTCTGTCTGAGATCAAGAAGGCCACATCCAGAAGGCCTTGAAGGACATTCTTAGGACTTGAACTTTGTTCCATGGCCAGGCAATGGGGGCTATTGAAATGTTTTTAAGGAGGGAATAGTATCACCATATCTCAGTTTCTAAAGAATCACATTTGTTACAAGTGTGGTAGGTGCCGCAGGTATTCCAGGAGGAGAAGAAGGTGGGGCTAACACCTTTAAGACCCCTCTGAAGGAACATGGGCTATCAAAGTAGACAGAGGTGCTGTTGGCAGCCAGAGATTCTAGAAGGAAGGTTTGCTTGGTATGACCTCTGTCTTAAGCTGGGACTGCCTGGGACCTGTGTGCTCTGAATCCCAGGGCCTATGGACTGTGCTACATTTGGCCACCATCTCCCAGACTCCACCCTACTCACCTGGCCACCAGCAGGCACCAGTTGTACAGGACAGGCATGGCAATGACAAACAGCCAGCGGTAATACCAGTCCCCAGCTGGGTCCAAAACAAATAGTTCAAATTTCTTCCTAAGGAAAGAAACAGAGGCCAGGATCAGAGACCAGGTCCCCCAAGGTGGCAGTATTCCATCTCCTGGAGGCCTAGAGATTACTGCTTAAGTGAATGTGTGGGGTGAGGAGTATATGGACTTGGGGCCCCATTTTATAGGGACCCACAACCTGGTACCAGACATCTGACAGGTGAGGGACACTCCCCTTTCTGACTGTAGAGTGGCCCATTGGCTCTCGTGCTCTCTGGAGGCCCCTTGTCCAGAGGGCATGTCAAGAGGCAGAGTTTTCAGTAGTGACAGGCATCAGGACCTGGGGAGGTATAACCACAGGTTCATAATGCAAGTCCTTCAGCCTCCAAATCACTTTTCCAGAGGCCATGCCACATTTTGGCAAGAGTCATTTTCCTTCATTGACCAGAGGTGGGTAATGTCAGCTTGGCCAGATATCCACAGCAGCTGACTCCTTCCTCCAAGAACAGACCCTCCATCTCTGCCTTGTCCACCCTCCCGTTCTCTCTTGCTGAGTCATCAGAGCTTCCCCATCAGGTCCTGCATGGTCTCTTCCAAGATTCACTTCCTTGCCTAGAGTGGAGCTGGGGTGAGTCTCAGCAGCACTCCCTTCTTATACCTTCCTCAGCATTTACCAACTGCTAGAAGTGGGGCTGGAGGTGTCATGCCCCTGGGGAGAGTTCCCTCCCTGCCCACGTTCACTTTCTGAAGGGGGTCAGCTAAGGTGAGAAAAGACATTTCCACAGCAAGTAAACCACTGGCTGTTGGAGAGGCTATAAGCAGGGATAATGGAAATAAATGGTCTGGATTCAAAGCATAGCAGGTCATTTATGTTCAGCCCTTTCCATATTTAGACAGAGCTTGGCATAGCCCCTGGTCTGCCCCTGGCAGTGGCATTAGAAACCCCATTGAGCTCTCCAATTGTGTGCTTAGGAGCCCTTTGAGCCCCACAGGCTGGACAGCTGTACTTGGTGCCCTTTCCCTCGCCGTCCTTGTCGCCTTTGCCATCGCCCTGCTGTGTTGTCACGGTGTGGAGCTCAGGCCCACGAAAGCGTTCGAGGAATGAATCAGGCCTTGCTTCCTCCTTTCCGAAATTCCTGTTGGCCCAATCTCTGATGACTCCCACCAGCCGGGCGATCCTAGAGGTGAGGGAGAGAGAGCGTGAACCTGAGTGCTCGCTGTTTCAGCAGTGGGGAGGGGGCCACAGGAGATGAAGAGGGAACCCTGGAAGCAAGGCAGGCCATGATTTGCTGTGTGCTAAGAACTGGGATGTAGGCCAGCATCGAGGGCAGGGTCTGGGGCTCAAGTATGATTCAAATGCATCCTGTGGGGAAGGGGATCCTAGGAAGGATTCCTATAGAAGGTGCCATCGCAGTTGATTGTGAAGAGCAAACAGCTGGTCTTGAGTGCAAAATGGAGGTTGTGTTAAGGTCAGAGCAAGTCAGGATAGAGGTTGCCTAAGGCTTTCTGATTTCCCTATAGAGTCTACTGGTCTTGGGTGGCGACCTCAGGGCCCTCTACCTAGACCCTCTGCAGTGAGAGATTCCTTCTCCCAAAGTTGAGACAATCAAGTGTGAAGGGAAGCCTCCTCTGGCTGCTCACATCTTGTCTCACAGGAGCTTTGGGGTTACTCAGATCTCTAGTGTCTTATAGAAGGCCTAGAGGGGCTAAGAGAAGGAGCACCATTGTAGTCCCTCTGACAGGCCCCATTGACAGAAAGGGGGGAGCAGCAGGTTAGTGTGGGGGAATCACCTTCGGAAGCCACCCCTCCCCTGTCGCGGGGTGTCCATCTCTGCCAGCCTCTGCAGTTCTGAGGAGGTATCATCATCAGCCGCAGACTGTGGCCTACAGAGAAAGCAACACAGTTGACCTACAGTTCTCTGAGAGTGACTTGTCTTACCTCCTAGCAGGTGCCCAGAACTCCTATGCTCCCTTACCAGGGAGTCCAAATCACAAAGAGAGCTTGCTCTACAACAGTGGGGCAGGCACAAGAGGAAGTAGCAGCCTCTGAGCCATCCCTGAAACCACCCAGCCTCAGAAGACTCACCTGCTGCTGGTCCTGTGGTCATCTTTGCCATTGGCCTTGATGGCAGGAGGTTCATGGTGGTTATTGGCCGTGGAGTTCTTCACACCATTCGATTTTTCAGTCATTCTCCATGTACAACCAGGGCTCTCACCTACCAGAGACATGACCAGGGAAGCTCACAGAAGATTCTCATACCCATATGGAGCAGGAGAGCTACAGGTAAGCAGGGCGAGAATAGAACCAGGGCCCAGCTGGCTTTGCTAATTCGTGTGTCAATAAATTCACTAGGGCAAAGGAAACAAAACCACATTTTGTAGTTTAGCACTGCTTTCATTTTAAATGACATATCATGTGGAGAGGTACAGTCATATTCTTGACCCTTGGAGCCTGGCCCTACAGCAATGCTGATTCCCACTGCTCCACACTGCCACGGCAGCACTTGGAAGTACTGAGGTTTGCTCCAACATTGGTGGTTTGAGCAGCAGAAGAGCAACCCAGGATGGGACCATCAGGAGAGAGACATTAGTTTGTGTCACACACTATCTCTTGCTATCAAGTCAGGGAGGCTGGAGTGGGAGATGCTGGGGCTGGTCAGTGTGCCACAGCAGATGTGAACAGAGGGGGTCATCACATCCCCCAGATTTCCAGCCCCAAAGCTGTTCTGGGAGTCCACCATCACTCCCCCAGCAACTTGGTCCAGCTTCTGAAGCTGTCACCATGGCAATGGTAGGCACATCAAGCTGCCTCAGAGATGCTCTCCTGGTGCTCTCTGTGGGACTCTGGCAGCACCATGCTAATGAGGGCACCTGAGGGAAAGGAACCAGCCTCTACACATCCCTATTTGGACCCTGGAGACAGCAGACCGTGGAGACAGAAAGTTCCAGGCAATGCAAACAAACGCAGGGCCACTCACACTCAACAGTTTCAGGGCTGGCCTCCTACAAAAAGGTGATGTTAAAACCCAAGCTTACAGAGCAAGAGGAGCTGGAACACAGGGCCAGGCCCCTTCTGGTGTACATCAGCTCTATACTTTGTCACCAAAACAGATTCCTCTCCCTTGATCCTGTGCAATCCCTGCCAGAAATAGGACACCCCTTCCCCTGGCTGCCTGGCTATCTTCTGCCAACCTAACTGACAGCCTGTTGATTCCCAACTCTTCAGCACCTCAGTTCCTGATCAAGTTCCCAGACCAAGAGTCCCTTCCCAGCTCCCAGCCCACATCTCCAGCTGTTTGCTGGACATCTTCTTTGAGGCAACTCAAACCCTCAAACCCAATATAGGTAAAACTGAATTTGACACCTTTGCCTGTAAATCAGCCTCTCTTCCAATTTAGCCACTTCATAAAGGGGCCTACCCTCTTCTCAGTCACTCAAGTCAGGAATCTACAGTTCAACCATAGCTTTTTACTTCC
This sequence comes from Glaucomys volans, assembly GCA_020662805.1. Lineage (NCBI taxonomy): Eukaryota > Metazoa > Chordata > Mammalia > Rodentia > Sciuridae > Glaucomys > Glaucomys volans. Next base: position 1,049,769 of record JAJEJO010000944.1, on the reverse strand, counting down.
TCATCACATCCAAATAGCCTCTTTCCTGGATTGTTTGTCCCCGCAAAAGTGTCAAGCATCTCTCCAACTATTGCCTTCCATTTACAAGGCCTTGACCTGGTCTCTGGTGTTCACTATGGTTGCCTAAGTCTGCTGAAGCAGGCTCTGACTGCCTTAGCACTCCCTGGACTAGATGAGGCCCATAGACCCCCTTGTGGTTTATGAGGGAGTTAAAAATGTCAAGGGAATAAGCCTACCCCCCCCCATCATAAAACCAGAGAAGAGGGCTGAGGGCAGCCTTCTGAGGCGCTGCAACAATGGCAGATAGCCCAAGGAGCTGACCGCATGGAGGAAATTGAGAGCAGGCTAAGGGGTGTGAGATGCATGAGGGAAAAGTTTCCAGGGAAAAAAGCCTTCTACAGGGCCAATGCCCACCCCACCTCATGACAGGGAGAGAAAGCAGCTTGGGAAGCCTGATACTTCTGCTCTGAGATGAGAGCATGACTAGGCCTCACCAGTGACCTTATCAAGAACAGCACCAAGAAGTGGTGGTAAAAGTGGGTGACTTTCATGGGGTTCAGCAGTAAGGAGTGGGGAGTGAGGGACAAGAGATAGAGCACATAACTAACTCTTTCTAGAAGCTTGACTGAGAAAGGCCAGAGATAGTATGGGATCTGGAGGAGGACGGGACATTGAAAAAGGTTCTCTGTGTTGCTGTTGTTACTAATTTACAACAAGGAGATAATAAAGCAAGTGTAAATGTTTTGAGGACAGATTCAGTAGAAAATGAAAGAGTTTGTGCTTTTGATCAACCTCAGTTGAGGCCAGAGCCCATGAAAGGTGGGAGTAATGGGTTGGTTCACATACCAGAGGAAGCGGGAGGAGTCTTACTAAAGATCATAAGACCAGAGCGAAGGAGGGGTGAGATGTTTTAGATGCTGGTAGGGGTACAGTGAGAGGCAGTTCAAGGATTCACTTCTACAGAAGCCCTGCATTGTAAGAGAAATAGGAGGGCTTTCCACCTTCACGGGCACCAGGCAGCAGCCCTCAGAGGAGGCCAGAAATTTCACAATAACTGTTGTGGGGATGAACAGGGGAAACCAAATATGCATAAGGGAAAAGCAGGCTTGCTGAGAAAGACAACAAGCCATGTAATTGTCACAGATAACAGAGATAGTCAGGAAATTCTAGGTGAAGAGTGGGATCCTCAAGGAATGTGTCTTTTAAAGTCAGTAGAAGATAATGATGATGCCATCAAAAGCCCAACTTCAGCCATGTTCTACTTATGGGCCTCATTTTTCTTCATCCCCAAGCTGAGTAACAAACCCAGGACTTTGTAAAAAATGACTCTGGAGTGAGCAGTGTCTTAAATCCTGGATGAAAGCATTTTAAGGACAATTCATTCAGAGTGTGAGTAGAGATAAGGCCAGAGAGAAAAGGGACAAGTTAGTCATATAGCCAAGACTGAAAGTTCCAGCTCATTGCTCCCTCAAATGCTCCATGCATACTCCTAAGGCACCAATTGTGTGCCAGGACCTGGGATGGATGCTGTGTTTAGAGACATAAGTCTGGCACGGTGTTTCATTTCAGTGTGACTCCAAGATTCAAAGAGGAACCATCCAGAAAATAAATTCATCCTGAGCATTATTTCCATTTCCATTCTATTCTGCTTCTCAACAGCATCTGACAGTTTCCTCCGTGCCTCCTTCTTGAAATAATGTTTTCTGCTCTTCCAGTTATCCTCTTCACTAGCCATGTCTTGGTGTTCTCTGAAGAACCTTCCTCCTCTTTTCCAACACTAAATGTTAGGGTGTCCTGAACGCAGATGTTGAATGATCCAGATCCCTTGTCTTTTCTCTCATGTAGATGCTGATGACTTACAAACTTGGAACACCAGCCCAATCTCTCCCTTGAACTCCATTTTGCCCCCCTGACAAAAGCACTTGGATTATGAACAGGCACCTCAGGCTCAGTATGTCCAAAACCAAGTTTTGATCTCCCCCTCCAACCATATCCTCCACAGTCAACTTCATCTCAGTCAAGGCAATGCTATTCTCCCTGTTATTTTGTTCTAAACCTTAGTGTCATCCCGACTCCTCTTTTTCATACCCCACCCATTCTACATATGCAAAGCATGTGGGCTTTACCTTCAACACATATCCTATATCTAATGGTTTCTCACTCTCTCCATCATTGCCATCGAAAGCCAAGCTACCATCATCTGTCAGTGCCTTGAACATATTGCAAGCTCAATAAATGGGTTTTGGATGAATACTGCATGAGTGACCCCTGCATTTTTCCCAGTCCATGACTACTTCTTTTTCTACTTTCATTATTGTTACTCCATATTTGGCTAATATGGAGTAACAGGGATTAAATATATCCTCCATAATGAAATAAGCAAACTTAGAAAAAATATATGGAACAATAATTTTCAAGTTTCTAAGTAGTAATCAACAAAGGTCAGTAATCCCCAGGAGACAAGAGTTGAGCCCTGCAATTCCCCCGGATTATTACTTGCCAGATTTCCATCGGACAAAGAGAGTAAATGCACATAGAGCCTGACAGCCTTCCTGGGTTGAGGAGACCAAAGCAGCTAGACTCTGCAGATTGGAGAGGTGAAAGCTACACAGAAAGAGAGATCCCCAGAACCTAACGGGGGTCCCTCTCAAGTACTCTGTTGAGTGCTTAGCAATGCAGAAGCTATTCCTGGTTGAGGAATGAATCAGTCCTCCAAATTAGGCATGAGAGCCCTCACCTCTCACACAAGACCTGATGGGAAAACCTAATGATTGGTGGGATAGCAGGGTTAGTACCCAGAAGGATCTTTCCTCAGTAGTGGGGGGTAATTAGTCTTTAGACTGAGCACTCTACAGTTGTACTGCAAAATCTTAAAAGCAAGACAAAAAAAGAACAAAATTCTTTCCAAGCAACTTAACTGAATCCCAGAACAAGACTCAAGAATGTTTTTAGAAATACCAAAGTGTCCACATTTCCATAAGGTAAAATACATAATATGTGGCATCCACTCACAACTTACACATGAAAAAATTCTCCATAATGAGGAGAAAGCAATCTGTCAATTGAAATACACCCAGAATTGACACAAGTGTAGAGTTAGAAGGGGAGGTATATAAACAGTTAATACAACTGTGTTTCATATAGTCAAAAGGTTAAACTGGGGTATAGAATATATAAAATGACCCCAGTCAAACTCCAAAAGATTAAACCTACTATTTGTGAGATGAAAAACCAGTCATCCCTCAATATCCATGGGATGATTGGTTCCAGGACCATGGATAACAAAATTCACTAATACTCAAGTCCCTTATATAAAATGACAAAGCACCGCATTTGCATATAATCTATGCACTTCCTACCATACTTTTAAATCATCTCTAGACTACTTATAATATTGAATACAATGAAAATGCTATATAAATAATTGTTAAGTTGCATTGTTTAGGCAATTATAGCAGGAAAAGTTCTGTATATATTCAGTACAGACACAATTTTCTGAAAAATTTTCAATCTATGGTTGGTTGAATCTGTAGAGGCAGAGCTCATGGATCCAGAGGATTGACTGTTCATGGGGATTAATGGAAGATCAGATACTATAAAATAGATTAATGAACTGGCAGACAACATAATAAAAGTACCCAAAATGAGACACAGAGAAAAATGATACAGAAAAAAAAGAGCACAGCGTCATTGAGCTGTGAGACAACTTCAATGGCTGAATATAAGTGTAATCAAAGTTCCCAAAGGACAGGGAATAGATCAGATATTTGAAGAAATAATAGCCAAGATTTCCCCAAACTTAATCATACTCTAAATCCACAAGATAGGAGCAGCTCAATGACACTGAAGCATAAAAAAGTGAAGAAAAGTACACTAAGGCACATAATAATGAAATTGCCCAAATCCATTGTTAATATAAGCTTAAAAATAGCCATTGAAATAGGACACATTATGCACTGCGCCACAAAAGTAAGGATGGCATCACGTGTCTGAAATGAAGAATGGGAGATAGGCCTCTTTGCTCAGCTTCAGGCTTTCCTTCCAACTTCCAACTGGACATTTCTCAGGTTGCTCTTGGGAAACCACAGCTCATCTTGTCCCAGGTCACCCATCCGCCCTGTGATGGATAGATGTTTGTGGCCAAACGGAACTTCAAGCCCTTAGCTGCTAGCCCTCAGGGTGACGTGGCATTCAACTTCTCTCTGAGAAGTGTGCAGTCTCATTCTCCCTAGCCACAGTCACATTTCCAAGGTCCTGCTCTGAAACTTGTGTTCAGACTTTGCTTCCCTTCCTGCCACCACCCCCTGCAATAGACTGTATTCTGCCTGAGGATGAGTGGCAGCATCTGCTCTGTCATGTACAGCATACCCAGCACTGGGGCTGGTACCTGGAAAGCAGTGAATGTTCTTGGTGAAGGAAGAAGAAGGATAAAGGAAAAGGAGGGAGGGAGGGAGGGGGAAGGAAGGATTGAAGGAGTGAGGGAGGGAAGGAAGGGGTAGAAAGAAAGAGAAGGAGGGAGGAAGTAAGACATAAAGGCTAGAACTTGGTGAGGGTCTGAAGAATCTTAGAAGACATAGTTCCAAAGGGGATTGTCAAGCCTGCAACAATAGGTAGGGGAGACTAGCTACAGTAGGCCTTCCAGAGGGCTCATGACACCCTCTAAGTGGACAGATGCCCCAACTTCTTGTACAATCTAAGTTCAAGTTAATACCAGGTTAAGCCAATGACTTTTCACATTGTTTATACAAGAATCTCTTCCATGATTGACAGCCTACAGATGCAGACTCCAAGTCTTAGCTAGAAATTAGTCCCCAAGATGTTCACTCTGGTCATTGCAGAGAAAAAAGTCCTGGGCTTCTGGTGAGGAGTGGTACCAAGGGAAGGGTCATTGACATCATGGGTGGTGGGGCAGAGGGAAGCAGGGAGGTGGGCTGACAGGGAAAAAGCAAGAAGGAGAAGTAAGAAGCATCCCTGACAGGCAGCTAGAACTTTAGGGGCAGGATCTCATTCACTGAGTAGCTATCTTGTGCTAAACCCATGTCATAAGACAACTTATTTAATCTCCATGACAACCCGACAAGGTTGACATCATTATCATCCCCATTGCACAGATTCACACTGAAGCAATGTGATTCCAAAGGCACAGCCAATGGCAGTCCACCTTGGAAGGCAAATGGGGCCTAGGAGTTGGGCATGAGTTCCAGGGGGAAAGGTAAGGCCAGAAGTGCATGGGCAGGCTCTGGGGGGCTGACCTGTGAGAGTAGACCTGAAGCTGCTCACACTCTTTGTGTCTCAAGCCTGAAAGGAACAGTTGGATGGGGCCCAGATATGGGGGGAAAAAGCTGCAGGAACTAAGGGTGGGCAGGATGTCACAGGGGATGGGGGAAGTCCTTGGTGGCAAGCCCCTGATGTGGAGCCACCTTTGGCACATGGTGGGTGCTTGATATATATTTGGCAAGTGAATGGATGAATGGATTAATGAATGAATGAATGGATTCCCTGAACTGGTTCCATACTTTTGCGAAATCACACCTTGCCTCATGTTCACTATTCCCTACTTCATTGGTATAAGGACTTACAAACCCCTGACAATGAACTCAAGATTTACTTGTTTTTTTTCTATCACAGTTGGGCTCAGTTTGAAGCATGTGTAGATGCTCAGTCCAAGCTCTCCTTTTCCCTCTCTTTGGAGAAGGCAGCCACTAACAAGTGGTGGTAAGGGGCAGTTGGGAAGGAGAAAGGGTCCAGGGTCTTAGCTGCTAGCAGGGGGCCTAGAGATGAGGCTATTGGAATATTATGACTCCTGTGGTTGTAGTGGGACATGTAAGGGGCCTCCACATGCTGTTCAGGACTCGAACTGGGAGGCCAAAATAGGGTACTGGATTTGCAGCAGTCTTAAGAGTGTGCCTCTTCCCCAAACCTTCTGCTTGTCTCCAAAATCTTCCCTCAACCAGAATCTCCAAGGGCTTCACTGCCAATGCATTCTCCAAACTGGCTGGCTCCCAAGTTTGAGGAACCTGGAGTGGGTGCTCCCCTCTGAATATCTCCTGAGGAGGCCAGGTTGCAGCTCAAAGGGCCGAAAGCAAAGGCTGCAAACCAAGCAGGGTTTCAGAGAGAAGCACCACATCATGTCTCCTCTACCTCCATGACTTCTTATATGTAAAGAACCATGGAGCTCCAAGTGGCCCACTCTCCATTCTCTGAGGCTGGGAGGCCTAGGCACATTCTCAGACAGGCAGGCTGCAGAGGCAGTGCAGCCATCAAGCCATCAGGCTCCCCATGCTCTCCCAGACAGCCATGTCCACCCAGGCAGTCCCTAGATCCCTCTGCTCTGAGCCTCCTCCAGCCACACTCCCTGAAATCTTCCTGGAAGAAGAAAAGGCTCAGGTGCCTCAGGGTAAGGTTAGTGTGACACTGCCACTGCACTCTTAGAGCCCCCAGGATTTCATATGTCTTCTTTGATTAGGGACAAAGTTTCCCCACACCTCCATTTTCCTCAGCCCCTTAGGCAAGCCATATACACAAGAGCCCATGGCAATACTGGTTCTAGGATCCACACACTGCAAATGGGCTCTGGCCCTGACACCCAAAGAGGAAACCAGTCCATGACCACAGGAAGATGTCAGCTCACTGTCAGCCACTTTCCTCACCAATCAGATGACTTCAGAGGCAGGGAGTCCTGGGGTCGCAGTCAGCATCCATCAGTCTGTCCACACAGCCTCCAACCAGAGACAAGCCCTTGGGGGCTCATGTGCACCTGAAGCCAGAAGAGATCTTTGTCTTCTCTACCCCAGCCAGTGGGAGTCACCCAGCCTCTGACGATACAGCAAACAGCTTCCCAGTTAGAGGGTTGTTCCACCCTGCCTGACACCAGCAGGGGAAGCTGGCAGAGACCCAGAAGAGTTCATGGTCACAGTTCAGGTGAACTTAAGACTTGGGCCCAGAGTGCCATAGGCCCAGCGGAGAAGCTGACCTGTTGGTGGGCCCTGCTCACCCCAGGCTGTTGGCAGTGAGGGCTGGATGCTGGGCTGCCTTGCTGCTATGGAAGCTGTGTGTCTGCCCAGATCCAGGAGCTGGCCCCTCCCAAGGTCCCCAAGGGATCTTCCCTTGCATGGAGCATGCTCAGGGCTTTGTGTCTAGAGACTAGAGGCTGCCATGAACCAGCCTTGAAGTATTCGCACAGTCCCAGCCAGCCCACCTGACTACAGGTCAAGCCAGAAACCCCAGGTGGGTACAGCCTGAGGAGCAAATCCATCCCTCCGCCTAGATTCTTTGGACTTGGCCTTGAAGAGGGATAGAATTGGGGAAGAAAAAGAGGCACAAGGCCCCAGGGCAGTAAGTCTTTGACTCCTTTTCAAGAGGCCGGGAGTTTCAGGCTGTTCCTAGATATAACAGAGCCCCTCCCTGCACCTTTATGGCCCCTCCCCACAGGCCCACTTTCCCCAGCTGCCAGGAGGCCAAAGGAGATGGAAGAACTGGAATATTGTTTCAGCTTTTGCCCAGCTTGGTGGTGCAGGGCTTGATCAGAAGTGTATGTTTTCTACACCTGCACAGATGGCTTGGAGGAAAAGCTCCTCCCTCGGGGACCTGTGTGGAAAGGTCTAAGTGACAAAGCCTGGAGCACATACAGTGCATTTAATCCACATGGAACAACAGAGCGTTTGCAGGGACACACACCATAATATAGTCTATGTGCCCCTTAAGGAACCCTGCAGAGGGCTCCTCAAGGACACAGTGGTAGAATGTTTGTCTCGCATGTGGGAGAGGCCCCGGTTCAATTCCAGTTCTGTTAAAAAGAAGAAGAAGAAGAGGAAGAAGAAACCTTGCAGAGAGGCCCAATGCCCATGTCCCAGGCTGCCATAGAGGCCATCAAGACTGCACTTCCCCTCGAGAGGTTTCTGAGGCCTTGTGGGTGGGGCTAGCAGTCCACTCGAAAGCATGGCTGGGAAGTGAGCCCCAGGCCACGCCAGGAGCCTGCCCAGTGTGTGCACAGGGCAGGACGGAGAGGCAGGCAGGACCCAGCCAAGGGCGCCATCTGAGCTCACCTAGCTCAGGAGGTGTTTGTCCACAGGGGCCACCGTGCTGTTTGTTTGCAACTCACCTAAATTGCTCCCAGAGGGGAACCTTTATTTCACAACATATTTTCAACCCGAGACTTTCCACAAACATGGCTGCGTCTGCGCAGGTACATGCACACCTGAGGCCCGGAGGACAGACAGCCTGCCCTGCTGCAGTCCTGTCTTCCTCGTAGTTTTCCGGTGGGCTGAAGAAAGGAACAGCCTTAAAGGGACAATGTGAGGCAAGCATCTTGGCCTCCTTAGCGTTTAGCCCCTCTGCTCCCCTTGAATGGGTCCTTGGAACTAAAGGCAGGAAGGGTCATGTGCTGCCTCTGTCTGAACAGGTGGACTGCTCAACTCCCTGCTTCCTTTAATATTCCTCTGTGTCTTGGAGTCTTGTCTGTCCTGAGGCTATAAGGAGGAGAAGGGTGGCCTTCAAGAGGGCCTTTTGGCTTTGTGTCTGGCCCTCACACTATTTTGGTCTCCAGGGCCCATTTGGGAACAGGGAACACCCTTGGTTCTCCTGGGCTCTCTTGGCTCTCCTAACAAGAATCACCTATCATTGGGTGTTGCTGTCTCCGTGTTCTGCAGAGGGGATTTGGGCACCCCATTACCCTCTCTGGTGTGGGGCCAGAGAGACAATTCACCATCTATTTCTTCACTAAGTGTCTTTGTCTCAACTTTCAACAAGGCCAAGGCTTCAGTGGCCACACACGTGGTGTCTTAGAGGGCTCACAGGAGGCCCTGCATCTTATCTCAGAAGTACTTCAGTCCAGGTGAGGGAGAACTCCCTTACTGCATTAAAACCTAGTGAGGATGAGAGACAGGCAGGGCTGTGGCAGAAAAAGTAATGAGACTCCAGCCCTCCTCTCCCTCACCCACTCTCTCGTCTTGGCTCTCTCCTTTCTTCTCTCCCTCTCCATGTGTGTCTTTGTCCCTCTCCCTCCCTCCACTATCTCTCCCTCTGGGCTCTCCCTCTTTCCTTCCATCCTTCTCCTCCACCCCCACATGCACAGATGGTTATGTTCATCTTGTATCTAGTGCCACACTCTCCAACTTTATAGATATAGAGAAGTCTCAACAGACTTGGGACACAGGGAAAGGTCCATTTAGCCCTAAAGCCAATGGGGAAGCTCTGGGTCTTCATCCCTAGACAGATGTGTACTGATCACTGGGCCCCATGGAAAGTGGCAGCAGCTCTTCCACAAGGCTCCAGCAACCTGGCACACCTGCACTATGGGTGGCCCTGTCCTAAAAGTCCTTCCTGAGGCTGTGGATCCAGGAGCTAGGCCACTCAGCCTTCAGAATTGTATCAGGACTTCATTTCCAAAAACTCCATAGGAGGCAAACCACCTCCTAGACTAGACCTTGCTCTGGCTCTATCTTGCTAGACAAGCCCAGGGACATGTTTGCCTTCTCTGAAATTCAATTTCCTGCTGGGCAAATGGAACAGTTTTCGGTCGCTTCCAGGAGATTTGCTGTGATTTAGTCCAGGCAACACCTGGACCAACATGTCCTACAGAACTGCTTCCCTACACACGTCCATTGGCACAATACCAACAGAAAGGACTTTGTAAAGCCTGGCCATTAAAGAACCTCTGCTGGTCTTGGGACAGTGAGGTCTGGGAGGGTGAAGAGGAGGACAGCACCAGGGTCCCTGGGGCAATGTCAGCAGCCCAGTTCCAACCACACAGCCTTTCACTGGAGGGACTTTTACCCAGTGCACATTCCCACCACGGATACAAGTGAGTCATGCACATAAGAACCCCAAGCACCAGGTTTTGCTTTTGTCACTGAAATTTTATTGAGCATGTTTCTGTGTAGGGGCCTGCACAGTACGTGGAAGAGACAGGGGAGAAAGACAAAGGGAAACCTTGCCACAGAGGCCAAAGCAGAGCAAACAGGGTGCTGGAGCCACTGAGGCAAGGCCCAGGGAGCCGTCACAAGCAAGCAGGCAGTGCCTGCTAATGGTGCTACTGGAGGGGCGGATGCCACTCTCTCCTCTCCCTCCAAAGGCTCTGCATCTCAGCTCATGCAGACTTCCTCCAGCTTCCAGCAGCTAGGACCTCCCCGAGCCTACCTAGGGTAGAAGGAGGGTGGGAAAGGGCAGCCGTGGAAGAAAAGGAAAGAGGGGAAGGAGCGGAGGCTCTGGCAGTGCTGTGAAGCCTCACTGGCGCATCCACAGCCACAGGTTGGCGATGCAGGCAGACACCAGCATGGTGAAGAACACCGCCTCCCTGTGCCGCCAGGTGGCGCCCTGGTCCTCAAGGGCACGCAGGCGTCCAGTGATCATGTGCAGCTGTGGAGGGACCAAAAGGGGATGGTGAGCAGGGCTCTTCCAGAAGCCAGAGACACGTCTGTGGGGGCCAGGGGAGTGTGAAGTTAAAACAAGAAGGAGTTTTGCTAGTCTTTAGCAGGCCCAAGTGCCCCTGGGTGAGAAGTGGCAGGCCTGGCAGAGTCCAGCAGGACCCAGGGCCAACTTCCTTATCTCTCACTCTCTGTTCACTCCAGCCCTCTGCAAGAGGCCAGCCTGCCCCGCTGTAGCAGGGGAGCTCAGGAAGAAAGGCGATTTTCAACCTGGGGTGGGCAGGTGTGAGTGCAACTACAGAGCCAAGGAGAGGGCCTCAGGATGAGGGGGCACCAGGGCCCGAGGGGGCACCAGGGCCCGAGAGGGCCACCGGGACAGGTGCTCCTCCACCTCCTTCTCCCATCCCAGGGACTTCTTCCTAACAAGACCCATACTTGGTTTGCAGTGAGGCTACCCCTCTGGAGACCTCAACACCTCAATGTCTGGCATTGCTCGAGTGTGCTTCTGTTTCCTGCTGTCCCTCCTTTCCTCTTCTCTGATTCCCTTGTCCCAAATCGAGACAGAAGGAGGTTGGAGGGTAAGCATCAAGTTGGAGCACAAGAGGCAGTGGGCCTGAGAGGAAAAGAGGGAACCCGACCTCACCTCACCTCAGGGTACTGCAGGGGAAGATGCAAAATCAAAAGTGCACCCTCGCTCACAGCTGTCGAGGCTCCCTACCCCCAGGTGCCACATTGCCACCTCCACCTGCCAAGTGGGTCCCTTAGAATGAAGGCTAACCTGTCTTCTCATGATTTCCATCTCCAGTCCATTGAGCTCTTCCAGGCCAATCTCTGCCTCTGGGTTGCTGGGGGGGAAACAAAAGACAGAGGGTGGGAGTTTCTGATGACCTAGGCAGGCCCTGGCAAAGAGGAAATTGGGAGAGGAAACAGGTAAGTTCAGGAACTTCTTAAGCAGTGACTACCAGCCTATGGTAAAGAATGTCCAAGGGTTGGAAGCCAGCCTGGTCCAGCCTGCCAAAGACTATATGTAGGTCTCAAAAGGCCAGAAGGCAACAAGATCCCACTACTTCAAGCAGACACACTCCTTCCCAGTCAGGCTGCTTATCAGCCTCTCGGCCCCATACTAGTCCTTGCCTGAGCAGCCAGCTCTTACCGTTCATAATGGAACCTCATGCCCTGGAAGCTGCCTGGATACTCGTGAGGGTGGGCATTACCATAGCCTGGCTCTCTTGACATTCTGGGCTTCTGCAGCTGATGCCCCTACAGAAAAGAAGGATCACTCCAAGTCATCTGCTCAGTTCCACCTAAGCAGCTTCCCCACACTGTGCCAAGATCTGATGGTGTATCACACGTGGGACAGTTGGTACCTGATCCTCTGAAGTCTGGGGCCAGCTGCTTTAGACCACTAGGAAAGCCTGGGCACCCTATCTGCACCATGTCCCTCAGAAGCCCTGGCCTTACAGGCTGTGGCAAGGGAAGAGCAGTTACAGGGTCCTCTGCCAGAACTTTGGCAGGCAGACATTACCTGAGAATCCAAGCAACTTCCTGAAGGAGAATGTGAAAGCTCAGATTCCAGGTCAGGAACTGAGGCCCGATAAGGTGCCTTCACTCCCAAGAACACATGGGAAGAAAGGGAGCTAAGGGCAGCACTCTGGCTACAGGGAAGCCACAGATTCCTCCCTAGCTGAGGCCAGCCATTCTTGGAGCTTTCATTTTCATCCATCGGGTAATGACTCTTCAAGTGCATGCCTGAGGTCAGGGTATCTGGTGCCTTTGAAGAGCATTGTGGGGTGAAGAAGCAGGTGAGTTCAATCCTAGCTTTCTGCCTTCTAGGGACCCTGCCATCCTCTATGACTTAGACCAATATTAAGTCATTGAATCCTCATCACAACCCCGCAAAACAAGTGTTATCATTTTATTTTGAAAGATGGACAAACTGAATCACAGAGAGGTTAAGCAACTTGCCCAAGTCACACAGCTGGTAAGTAGCAGAGCAATACTCCGAATCTAGGACACTCTACTCCAGAGATTGAGCTCTTAGCCATTACACTATGTGCCTGTCATACGGCTTCCTCTTAAGACTTCACTAAGCAACAGCGAAGGCAATACAACAGTACAATCCATAAGATGAGAGCAGGAAGTGAAAGAGCTTAACTCAACTGTGAATGCAGAAAGTGCCCAAGGAGGAAGCCAGCGGACAAGCAGGCCTCCTTGTGGATGGGAAGCGGACAGGGTGCTGGCAACCGAGAGACCCAGCTGGCAGGACTCAGGCCTGGAGGCTTCAGGGACAACTGGTAGGGGGTGTCTCAAGAACAGAGATAGAAACTAGGGACATTAACTAAAGGTCTGTGCATGAAAGAGTCCTCCACCCTTCTTACTTCACCTGGCTGGCAGCCAGGCACTTAACCCCAAGCCAAAACCTGAACGAAATAAACAAGAAGCCTGGGGTGGCAGTGCCACAAAATAAAACTCTCTTTGTTTTGGCACTTAAGAGCACCCCACCTGCCAGCCCGCCCCGTGCCCCTGCTGCGGTACGACCAGCCAGCTTTGCAGAGGTCTGGGCTAGCTCTTCCTTTGACCGCATTCTTAGAAATCAACAGAAAACTATGGCTCACCTGTCACCTGGGAAGGATCTGATCTTAGATAACAACATTAAAATGAAAGTGAGGCCATTTCCATGAAAAAAAACTTTCTTAGGAGCTTTGCCACTAGGTTCCATTGGCTGCTGCTGAGACTTTCTGTGAGCAGTGTTCATATTCATAGAACTTGATCTTCCTAAGAAGCTTCAAAGTACCATGAAAATGATAGTGAGTGTCAGAGAAACCCCAGGACTATAAAGCGGATTTGCTTACAGTCATCTTCAAAAACAATCTTCTTTGATTTTCCAGTAAGAGTGGAATCAGGAAGATAAAAAAAATTGAGGAATTTGAGGCAAAGTAAATATGAGTGATTGTTAGCTCGATGTTCTGTTTGAGGCAATGAAGTTTGTTAATGCATCAATATAATAGCAATAAATTTAATACCTTCTGTTTGATACCTTGTACTGTGACCAATTAATGTGATAGGGTATAGCTGTTCTAAAAGTTCTTTGTATTATTGTTTTTTTTTTTATGTTTAACTTCAGAAGTACTTCTTGGAGTACAATTGTAAAACATAAGATACATACATATGATTAAGGCTAGGAAAACCTATGAATTGAAACACATCTCAGCTTCCTTGTTAAACATTTCAAAAACTGTTATTTTTATTTTCATGTACTTTTTTTTTTTGGTACTGGGGATTGAACCCAGGGTCACTCCACCACTGAGCCACATCCCCAGCCCTTTTTCGTATTTTATTTAGAGACAGGGTCTCACTGAGTTGCTTAGGGCTTCACTAAGTTGCTGAGGCTGGCTTTGAACTCACAATCCTCCTGACTCAGCCTCCCAAGCCACTGGGATTACAGGTGTGCGCCACTGTGCCCAGCTTTTCATGCTCTTTTTTTTTTTTTTTTTTTTTTTTGAGGTGCTGGGGATTGAACCAGGGCCTTGTGCTTGCGAGGCTAGCCCTCTACCAACGGAGCTATACCTCCAGTCCTTCATGTACTTTTTAAGGCACACTATTTTCCTCCTCAAATCAGCAGGATAGTATCTTTAATTTTTTTTTTACCTTGCACATTGGGATTTTCCCAGAGGCACTAACCATTCTATTAATCATCAATATTCAAGAGTAAGCAGATGAAAGACAGAAAAGAATTAATAAATTAGAGTTCTAAATTCTAGACTTCTAGATTTAATTTCTAATCCTTAGCATTGCACTCCTCTAGCCCTCATGGCTAATGTTCACTAATTCTGATATTATGTCCCCCTGAGTCTCAGTATCATGAGTGGCTTGCTAGAACCTGGACTCCTGGAGTAACTTAATTTGGCTTCAGTTTTTGGACGAAGAAAGCCAATTCTATATTTCTAACTTATGTTTATTTCAAGAAAATCACTAACCTGGAAGGCCTTTTCCTTTTTATTCGCTGGAGGTTGAACCATTTCAGCCTTGTGATCCTTTACCTAGAAAGTCAGATCCCCCTCTCTTGGCAACCTTGATGCCTTCTCCCAGTAACTTTATAATAGTATGACCACTTTTTGAAAACATTCCCTCACTCATCCAAATGCAGCTTAAAGAATTGGTTACAGGCTCAACCAATCCTATAGCTACACCCTACAATAGTCATGCCTCCTTCATCCTCAAAATGGCTGCTTTTGTTTGCAACAATGTAGCTGCCATTTTTCTAGAATATTCCTTAACCCACAGTAATGTGAAAGGATTTGAAACAATTCCAAGACTCAGGAAATGCCCTAGAACAGTCAGTTTTCACTCCCTCTCCAACCTTGCTATCTTTTCCCAGTAATCTTTGCAACAATATAACAAAGCCATTTTTCTAAAACTTCCTCACCCAGGGTGAACATAGTCTAGAGAACTGAATGTAAAATATGATTCTTGGTAATAATCAGTTCTCCCTTTTCTTCAGCCTGGGTGCCTTTTCCTAGTAACTTTTGCCACTGTATTGCAACCATTTTTCTAAAACTTCCCCTTACCCATAGTGATAATCTAGGACACACCTTCCTCCAGTGCATGCTCAAGCCCCTTATAGAAAATGGTGTAATTACACAAAATCTATGTACATCCTCCTGCATAATTTGAATCATCTCTATATTATTTATAAAACCAAGTGCAATGTCAATGCTGTGTAAATAGTTCTTGTGTTGTTTAGGGAATAGTGACAAGAAAAAAAGCCTGTGTGTTCAGTACAGATGCAGTTTTCTCCAAATATTTTCCATCCATAGTTAGTTAAATCCACAGATTCAGGACCTGTGGATTTGGAGGCCCAACTTTTGGCCCTGCTCAATCTACCACAATCAGGCCTGAAAACCTCAATCCAGTCACCATGTGTCCAGGATCCCAGACAGTACCAGTTTTTTGGGCCGGGTGGCACTCATACTCCAAACTGTTTGGCTTCCAGAAGAGCCAGGAGCCTTTGGTTCCAACTTCTGTCGCCTCTGGGGAACACCTAGTGACCAGGATCCATGCTCCATCATTTCTAGAGAGAAGAAAAGAGACCTCAGGAACACCCGTAGAAGTTATACTAGGTCTTCCTAGGCAAAAGACACACCAGAAAGAAGACAGGGTCCCCAAAGTTCTTAGGATTCACTCAAGACCCATTCACCTCTACTGATCTCAGACCTGTTTATTCATTTGTTCAAAAGTTCAGTAAGGATTTACTGAAGGTCAAGTTCTGTCCTAGGTTACTAGAGAAGGGAAGCAATGAGCAAGAGACAGACAAGATCCCAGACATCAATGAACCATCTATGTAGAAAAGCAAGTGGGAAGAACAAAACAGAAAACAACCCATCAGTGCAAATCCAGAGAAATGGAGGCTTCATAAGTGACAAAACAGGTAACATGGTGGAAAGAAAAGGCTGTTTCTAGAAAAGTAGGAGCTAGCACTGATACAGGGACCTGAAAGAGATCTGAAAGGAAGCAAGCATGGGAATTGCAAGGAGAAGCAGCTTGAAATGTTTTAAGTACAAACACAACTGTTTCAGGGGGTGTGTTTGTGAACCGGGCAAACATTGCCAGAGCAGGGAATATACTGAGGAGGCCTTGCTAGCATCTTCTAGATTGTGTGATTTGGATTTGACTAAAAGACAAGAAAAGATAGGTGAGGATTGGGAGAAAGAATTCATTGACTTATAAATTAAGCCCTCCAAATGTTTTGCAATAGACACAGTGGTGGCTGAGATGGAGGTGGTCAGAGGAACCATACATGGTGTTCCCACCCTCCTCCCTCTTGAGCTACAAAAGACTTAAAACACCATCTATTGCTTCCCAACACAAAAACTCCAAAACCTGGACACAACACCTGAGTATGCATGCAGGCAAACACACACACATATAAGCATGAGGTGCACCCAGATGCACATGCACCTTCTCCAACACAGCATGCACAAGTCCATGCATGACTACATGGTCCATGTGTGCTAGGATCCTCACCTGCTATCACCAGTTGCTCTTGGCTTTTCCCGTGGCTTCCAGGCCCCGCTTCTTCAGCTATGCACATTTCTATCTCCTCCTTCATGCTAGGGGGCCCTCCTGCCATCACCACTGGTTGCTCCCTTGTAGCTATGGCTAAAGATTCACAGGGTGCAGGGCACAGAGCAGGCGTCTGGAGAGCCACCTCTCTGAGGGGCGGGAGCTCATGGAAGATATACCCGGATAAGGCGGGTGGAGTCAGACTCCCTCTCTGGGTTCAGACCTTGGACTGGGCACTTTCTGTCCCTACTCTATCTTGCTGGCTGGACCATGTCCTTCTTTCTTGCTACTTTGTAAGCCATTTAGGGGAAGAGATACTGCTCAGAGCCTTTGTCTAGGAGAACTGTTCTGGTTAAACAATCTTTGATTAACTGGTTGGGGGACAACTGGGATTCAACCTCCATCATTTCTAAGGAGAGGCAGAGAGTGGAACAGGATCTGAGTCAGTAAGTGACCAAAGCAGGCTCAAATCCCAAGTATATCATGACTTCTGTCAGTCCAGTTGTGGCCACTAATCCAGGCTACTTCACTCCATCAGAAGGGATCCTCTGTAAAACACACCACATCCTGCCTCCCCCAGACTGAGGTCCCCAGGCCCAGGAAATGGCCTTGTCCTGATTTGAGTCAGCCTGGTCAGTAACCATGAGAACCAAGGGCAAGAGAGGAGGGGCCTGCTGCTGCCACAGCAGCCTGGGCCCTGTTCTTTTGGTTTGAGGCTTAATTCTCCTCACTTTCTCTACAAGTAGCTTAGAGTACTACACCTTTTGGAGGTGTCACCTCAGCCAGGCTCTAGTTCCCAGTGAACCCATCAAATACTACCCTAGGCATTGCTATGAAGGTATTTTGTAATTCTGGCTAACGTCTACAATCAATTGACTTGAAGTCAAAGAGATTGCCCTCAATAAGCTGCTGGATCTTGACCAATCATTTGAAGTTGTTAAATACAAAAGCTGAGACTTCCCTGAGGAAGAGGGAATTCTGCCTCAGAACTTGAGTTTCCACTCCTGCACAAGTTTTCAGCCTGTTCTACAGATTTCAGAGCCAGTCACGTGAGGCAATTGTTTCAAATCTATCTGTATATGCTTATGCATGTACACATTCTTCCTGTTGCTTCCATTTCCTCTGATTGACATAGCTACCACTGGTCAAGGCTGGGCTCTAGGGAACAATGCCAGAGCCTCTGAAGGAAGAGGAGGCTATTTGTAAAAGGAATCAAGAACAGCTGGGGTCAGGTGGGAGAAGGAGGAGGAAGCAGGCAGGAGAGGAAGGGAAGGAAGGAAGAGAGGGAGAAAGGAAAGGAGAAGGAAAGGGAAGGGCCAAGACCTGAGACAGGGTGGCACGTCAGGGGCTGCCCAGGCACCCCTCCCCTGCAGTGTTTTTTCCCCAGTTCAGAGCTCACATAGGCTCTGCCTGCATTCCTGGGAGCCTAAAGAAGCACTTCCCTTCCCACTCCCGCTGAGCAGCTGCAGTGAAACTTGAGCTTTCTGGGGGGCCACCTTAAGAGCAGAGAAACTGCTGTGTATGCACTAGGATTGAGGAGTCCAAGAAGCTGGAGCCATATGTTTCCGCCCAGTCATGATCACCAGATTGAGCAAATAAAAATCCAGGACTGCAAGTAAACTTGAACATCAGATAAACAAATCATTTTTAGTACCACTATTATGCTCCACAAAACATTTGGGACATGTTTATACTAAAAATGGATTCATAATTTATCTTGACATTCAAATGTAACTCGATATCCTATATTTTATCTGGCAATCCTCTGCCCTGTTCATCCTCCCCATGATCTCAAGATTTAACCTTGGATAAGTATTTCTCTTCTTTGGGCTTCATTTTCCCTGATGGACAATGCACTAATGGTCCCCTCCCTAGAAAGGGGCTAGATTGAGAGAAGCACTCCGAAGTCAGCAGAGCAAAACACTGCTGACACTGCCTAGGCACAGCACCTTGATCTACTGATTCAAGACCAAGTTCTCGACTGGCTGCCAGCTGGACTTGACTCAGTGGGGCTTTGTGGGAACAGAAACACTGGGCCCAAGTGCCTGTGGAGGCATTGCCCCTGGTGGCATAGAAACCCTCCACCTATGCCAAGCAAAGAGAATTGAGAGACTTCCTGGTCACCTAGCATTTCAGCCCATTAGCATGCCTGCCCCTCTTGCACTGGATGCCAAGGAGTGTTGGGAGGTGAGAGAGAATTTGCTGTGGTGCAACTTTGAAATTGTCCCTTAGTTTGCTTTCTAACATGTTAACTTTTACATGATTGTTTCTCCATTATAATTTCCTTTGGAAATAGGCCTAAACCTGCAATCCCAAAATTCTTTTTAAATGTATTTTTAGTTGTAGATGGACACAATACCTTTTTATCTATTTTTATGTGGTTCTGAGGCTCAAACCCAGTACCTCACATGTGTTAGGCAGGCACTCTTCCACTGAGCCCCAGCCCCAGCCACTGCAATCCCGACATTCTGAGAAGCCATCACCATCTGGTGTGCTAATCTTGGGAGCCTGAAGGTTAGGGCACAGTGTTACACAGTGCTTGCATCCAGGGGGAGGTCCATGGCCAAGTGCACATAATTGGCTATAGACACCAACACTCCAATGGCAGGCTTCCAGAGGTGAAGGCCGGGAAGCTCTTCTCACCTGTATCTCTGGGAAGACGAATCTACAGCACATCTAACTTACATGTGTGTCTGTATGTTTGCAGCATGTAGAGATCTTATACAAATGAAATCTTATATCTGAGGTACATGTTGTCCCCCAACTTCTATTCTAAGTGAGCAGTACGCCTTGTGGATCTCCCCATGTCAGCAGATCAAATTTCTTCAAACCCCAGGGCAGCTGCCTCCTTCTGCTAGCCCTTTATTGACATCCTCATGGACATTTTGAGTGCCTAGAACATCTTGCTTTTATAAACAGTGTAGCTAAGAGCTTCTGGACACACCTCTTGCACACATGCGCACATGTGTTCTGGCCAGCAGGTGGTCAGAAGTGGAATGGAGAGGTTCTAGGGCATGTGCATTGATGATTGATTTTGAGTTGTATTGAATACCTTCCGAGGACGCTGCACAAAGTGGGACCCACCAAGGCAAAGAAAATGTTCTGGCTAGGTGTGGCAGCACATGCCTCTAATCCCAGTGGCTCTGGATGGTGAGGCAGGAGGGACTGTGAGTTCAAAGCCAGCCTCAGCATAAGACAAGGGGCTAAGCAACTCAGTGAGACCCTGTCTCTAAATAAAATACAAAAGAGGATGGGGGATGTGGCTCAGTGGTCGAGTGCCCCTGAGTTCAATCCCCAGTACCAAGAAAGAAAAAGAAAGAAAGAGAAAGAAAGAAAGAAAGAAAGAAAGAAAGAAAGAAAGAAAGAAAGAAAGAAAGA
>JAJEJO010000944.1:930963-1027357 GCA_020662805.1 Glaucomys volans | reverse complement strand
AATGAAGAAGAACCTCTTCCCTGAATCCCAGGAAGGGAATTGGAAGGTGACCTTGCAGAACCCTAGGCTTTGGCCACGTGGTGACTGACTCCTCAGATGGAAATGCATCTGCTTTCAATTGTTTCCACAGCCAGTGACTGAAATGTGATGTGTATGTAAAAACCAGGATAATCAGAGGCTGCAGGAAAATGGCCAACAAGGATGAGGAGGTGGAAAAAGTGGTACAAAGTCTCAGATACTGACCAGCTCAGAAATGTCCACAGCAGCTGCTCCTGCTGAGCTGCAAAACGGAGTTAGAGGAGAGGAGACAGGAAGGCCCACAGCAAGAAATGCAGCCCTGAGAGGTGAGGGGCTCATGACAAGTGCTCCCCACTGTGAAGTGGATATTGTTCCTGTTATCCCTCCATTTCACAGATAGAAAAGCTGGGAGTGAGAGCACAGTGGGCCAGCTCGCCCCAGTTCACTGAGTCAGCAGCAAACCAAGGTCATTGTATGAATTAACAATCCAGGTTCTTTGCTAGACCAACAGGAAGACTCTGGGAGGAGCTGACTCAAGAAAGCTTCAGCAATATGCCTCAAACCCACTCTCTGCCCTGGCCTGCCCTTCACTCTTGGAAGGCAGATGCCAGCTGACTGTATGTGAACAGCCTGCTGACAGAGGGTGGGGGGCATCAGAGCCAATGCTGCCATCCACCATTCTTAGCCATGGGTTTGACTCCTAAATCCTTACTTACTAGCTGTGTGACCTTTAGTGGTTCACTTGGCTTCTCTGTGTTGCTGTGATTCTGCCTCCAAAAGGCAGATAAGTGGTCATGGAATGTGAAGCACTTGGTTCCTAGAGCAGAGTTAGTGCCGAAGCACACAGACTGCTACAACTTTTACACAGTACACAAGAACTTCTTGCTGCTTAGAAGGATGGCCTGTCTGTTCCTCCCATGCTACAGTCCTTTCTCACCCCTGAATGTGCCATCCTCGCCATGCACAGTCTCCAGCTTTCCACCTCCAGACATCCTGCTACTCATTCTAGACTGGATTCTTCAATTATTCAAATGAAACCAAACTTCGCCAACTGACCAACTCTTCCTTTGGTGTACAATACCACCCTGCTTGCCCTTGGGGCCACACTCAAGCTTTCTTCTATGGTCTTTTCTGGTAAAATATTCAACTCTGGTCTCTCCTGCTCCAGCCTTGCTTTTTCTCCTCAGCTGTACTCAAACATCCTCCACACAACATTTCTGATGTGTCCCAAAACAAACCTGAGGTCATTTGCTCCCTTCGATCTGCTTCTTCTCTAGAGTGATCCTAGTAAATGGCCACACCATCTACCCCACTGCCTGAGTCCCCAATACTGAGGACCATCTGAGTTTCTTCCCTACCTCCTCCCAATCTGATCAACCACCTTACCTGGTTCTGCCTCCTAAAATTAGAATTCAGTGTTCCTTCCAGTGTTATCCAAAGATCCCCAACAGGGACTGGGGTTGTGACTCAGTGGTAGAGCTCTTTCCTAGCACCTGCAAGGCACTGGGTTTGATTCTCAGCACCACATATAAATGACCAAATAAAGATATTGTGTCCATCTACTACTAAAAAAAAATATTGAAAAATAAAACAAAGATCCCCAACAAAAGAATCAACTGGAAAATTTGGTAACAATGCATATCCCTGGGCCCAAGGTGGTGGGGTGTCTGGATTTGTATTTTAAACCATCAAATGGTCCTGCTGCCTACCAAAGTTGGAGCAAAATCCTTGTCACCAATGCATTTCTGTCTCCTCTCATTGCCACCTCTTATCTGGCTGACTGCACTAACCTGACCTAC
This sequence comes from Glaucomys volans, assembly GCA_020662805.1. Classification (NCBI taxonomy): domain Eukaryota; kingdom Metazoa; phylum Chordata; class Mammalia; order Rodentia; family Sciuridae; genus Glaucomys; species Glaucomys volans. Next base: position 1,025,540 of record JAJEJO010000944.1, on the reverse strand, counting down.
CTGACGGTAGATGGGTGATTCCTGCACCTGTCAATTTTCTCTTTCCTTAAAGCACCCCTCAGTGACCTCCCATTATCACTAGGGTAAAGATGGCAGTTCTGAGCCTGGCCGAAAGGGCAGCACATAAGCTGCCTTCCCTCTACTTGGCCAGTCTCATCTTGTGCAGAACTTTCCCCTCATGCTACTTTGGCTTCCTCAACAACATGATGGGCCTTGGGCCTTTATACACGCTGTCCCTTTGCCTGGCTTAGTTGGCTCCTATGCTTTTTGCCTGGTGGAGGTCTACTCAACCTTCATTTGAGTTGGTCAGGGCTTCCTCAGGATGGCTTTCTCCAGAGGCCTCCATACTCAACCCCACTGGTCATTCCCTGTCATCATGTCCAGTGTCCACCATTAATATGGTTCATTTCATACCTCCCTCTCCCAGCTCTGAGCAGTGCTCCAGGGAGCTGGGACCTGGCATGCGCCATACACCCTTCTGGAGCCCAAAAGCCCGTTGTGTTGGTAAGGAAACAGAAGAAACCAGAGCACCATGAAGGGAAATCTTGTGCAAGATGAGATTGGTCAAGTAGAGAGAAGTCAGCTCATGCAGGGTACTTTTGGTGCTGCAGGCTGACAGATCTCTGTATTCAGTGTCAGTCCCCGGACCCTGAGGTACCAATACTGACTGCTCCCCCCCCCACTTGGGCTACTGTGATTCAGTACAACCACATTCAGTGCTATGAAATGTTACCCAGTCTCTATTTTTATAGCACACAAATTCTCATGAAAAAGAATCAATCACAGTTTGAGCTCTTCAGAGAAATTGTTGAAAGTCACTGTTATTTGAGCTGCCAGTCTTGTGATTCCCCCAAACAACATGTTTTATCTATAAAAATAATCTGAGTGGTACAAACATTTTGTCTGTTTTTTCAGACATTGGGTTCCTAGATTACTTTCCACAGAGGGACCCTAGGGAAACCATTCTGAAACTTATTTCTACTCTCCCAAACCTATGGACCTTGTGGGAACCGTTGAGAGTTATCTCAGGTCCTTCCAGCTATGGCAGGGATGAAGATTCTCTAGAGCCTGGTTTGAGACTGGCAAGGAGCCTGTCTTTGCCATCATCTCAGTGAAGCCATTCTGTCCACCTTTATCACTTTTGCAGAGTATGTGTGATGTGCAATGTTTGGGGGAAGGAGCAACAAAAACAGCCCCTGCCATACGGGGTGTTCTAGGATGAATTGCGTACCATCGAAAATCCTATGTTGCGGTCCAGTGTTTGGATCTAAGATCTTTAGAATGGTATCTAAAGTAAACTGAATTCATTACAGTGGACCTTTATGCAGTGAAACTGCAGACTGAGATACAAAGAGCTCAGAAGGAAGGACCAAGTGAAAATGAAAGGAGACAGCTGTCTACAAGCTAAGGAGTGAGGCCTGAGAAGGAACCCACCCTACACAAACCTTGATCTTGGACTTCTAGGCTCTAGAACTATGAGGAAATAAGTCCCTGTTTAAGGCACAGACTGCGGTATTTCGTTATGGCAGCCTAGCAATTAATGCCTGGAGCATGGGCTCTGGTTGGAGAATATGATCAGTCAACACAGTTGCTTTTACATATTTTTAATTAAATACTTACCATAAGCAAGGAACCATGTTTTGTTCTGGGGAAGAAATGGTGAGAAAAGTTATTCAGTTGGACAGGGAGACCCAGGAGAAATGCTGGAGTGTTGGACAGTCACACCAAAGCAAAGTGAGTCTTCTAAGCCTGGTGCAGTGGTGCACGCCTGTAATGCCAGTGACTCAGGAGGCTGAGGTGAGAGGATCACAAGTTCAAGGCCAGACTCAGCAACTTAACAAGACCTTGTCTCAAAATAAAAAAAAATAAAAAGGACAGGGGATGTGGCTCAGTGGTTAAGTGCCCAGCCCATGGGTTCAATCCCCAGCACCAAAATAATAATAATAATAATAATAATAATAATAATAATAATAATAATAAATAAATAAATAAATAAAATGACCCTTCTCTGAATGAACCCCACAGTGCTCTGAGTAGCCTGGAGTGGGACAATTTGGGTAGATCTTCATTCATGAGATGGGTGTTTCCTTCATTTGAACCCTTGGCCTTACTTCCCTAGGGAATGAAATGGAGCTGGTTATAAATGCCACATCTCAATTTTTGTGGAAGGACTGTGTCAGCTAATCCACATATGGGTTTGGTACGCACAAACTTCCCAATAAATGCTGGTTAAGCTCATTGATAAGCATAATGCATGGGTCCTCCCAATCCCCCCCAGCCTATTTGCTATGACAAATTTGCCACAATGCAGGATGAGCAGAGAGGCAAAGGGTGACAAGAGGGTCCTCACCTTTCCTAAGCCACACCCCTGAAGCATAGGCTTTGCTTATCACCTGGTGCCCTGTGTCTGATTCCCCACCATCACTCCATGCAGACTATGCCCCTGATTTGTCCTCACCCTCTACAAGCAATTCGAGTGTCTTGGTTCTGGAACCTGTGACCTTATGGTAGAGTGCTGGAGTAAGAAGGGGATGATCAATTCCTTGGGTTGTGTCCCAAGGGAGACTTTGAAAGGCCGGAGCTTCATTATCTATTAGGTTCCTTGCATGGGCTAGCATGGAACCTTAAGTCACCACCTAGAACACTGGTCTCTGGTAAAAGAGACTAAGGTTCAAAATCTGCATATACTACGTGACCCAATCTGTATGCTGGGGTACAGCTTATGGGCCTTCTTTTGACTTTTCAGTATCCCTAGAAGGTTGACTTCATACAACTAAGCCAGCCTGAGATAAGAATGAAACCCAAGGTCTCTGGCTGCCATTTCTGGCATTCAGCCTCCACATTGAATTCTCTATGAGGTCCCAGAATTCACTATCTTTGTCCCACTGCTGCGAGGACCTGCTCCATTAAAGGGCAGATCGCTGCCATTACTGGGAAGTCTGGGGGTGTGGCTCAGTGGTGAAGTGCTTGACTAGCATTCATGAGACCCTGGGTTTGATCTTTAACACCAAAAACGCATCTCCAATAACTTCCCTTACTGGGGATTTGCACAACCCCATTGCTCCACCTGGTTCCACACTAATGGCTGATAGTCTTTGGGACAAGACCCAATTTCTTTCATAGGGACCCTGAGGCATCATTTCCCTCTGAGTAGTCCCTAACTCTTGCCATCCTCAGAACTCAGGAACCAGCCAGGCAAAAGCCTAAGTACTGTGTCCCACCCACAGAGGACACAGAAGACTCCTTCCCACCCCTCCTCCAACTCTGAAACCAAGGAGGACATCCTTCTAGCAAGGGACACTTCTGTAAGTAACCAAGGACAAAGTGGCAAGGAAATTGTCAACCAAGATCTGTGACAGATCTTACTAATTTCATTGTGGGGGGATGGGAAAGATCATTGGACACAACATGGGGACAAAGTTTGGGGCCTAGGGCATCTGTGCTTCCTTCTCCTAAACTGTTTTGGGCTGTTTCATAATCTACAGTCTGACTTTTGGGAAAACACGTTTGACCCCCAGCCATCCAATACTCTATGGAAGTTTGGAAGTCATCAGGGATCCAAGATGGATCAGAACAGGATGCAAGTGGGTGCTGTTTGCTCTTTATTTTTATTCTTTATCTTCTTGTACACAAAGAGACAAAAGTTAACAGCAAAGCTCAACAATCATAAAAAGCAAGAAAGCGAGAGCTAGAGAGAGGTCAGAAGCAAGTTTGTTCATTGCCCCCAGGATTCAGTGAAATCCTGACATATTACTGAATGCACAGATTTCCCAGCTGACACAGGTCAACACATGAATATGAGCACAATTTAAAGTGGTACCAGAAGTAATCCATTTCACAGTAATCATTTCTATAAGCTGAGTTGCACATACCAGGGCTTCCACTGTCACAAATTCACAATTACAGAGTGAAATAGCAGGTGTGTTGAGGCCTGGGAAAGTGGCATCTGTGAGAGGAGACAGATTGGGAAGCAAAAGCAGCTGGGGTACTCATCCCATCCTGGGTATCTGTGTTAATGCTCGGCTGGGGGCGGGAGGCGGGCAGGCACTGTTCAGCGGGCAGATAGCAGTACAGTGAAACAACTGTTGAGCGCTGAGCCCGAGGGGGTGTGCTGTGTGGCTATCTTTGTGAGAGAAATTCCTGCTAGAGAGACTCACCGCCCACAGCGTGTAAAAGGAAAAGCTCCCGAAGTTTAAATATTTGGGGGCGAATGATGGGAACAGCCAGTCTGCAAGCACAACATCTGCTTTACAGAATACTTAGAAAGACACATACTTGTGTTTAAAATTGCAGTCAAGTTCACGAACTATGTTATTCAGAGGATAAATACAAGAATGGAGTGAAAGGCTGAAATTTCCCACAATGGAGAGAGAACAAGGGATCACCCTACACAGAAGGAACCTTACAGACAAGAAATGCTAAACCCCAGAGCTGAAGGCACGGTGAAGGGATCCTTAATATCTTGAGCCTTTCCTTTGAAAAAGGGACTCATTTTAAACTAGATTCCTCTTACACAGAAGACCCTGGAAATTGACCGACAGGAAGTATCTTTCAAATATTTTTATGTAGCAGGAATCACAGCTATCATGGATTATCTCAAATTGTGATTTTCTCCAAGTTCTGAATTAGTGGGCTTCCAATTAATGAATGGGCTTTTACGGTAGCTGCAAGCAGTCTAATTACAGTACTTTTAAATTAGCTAATTATACTGATTAGTATTAGTAGACTTCAGTGGGGAGTGTGTGCTTGTTTCTGAATCCGAGAAGTCCTGAAATGGCGCTTCATCCTTTGTCAAGCTGAAAAGCAGTTCAGCCTTGACTCTGAGTGGACACAGAGGAGCCAGGGCACAGACACCGTTCCAGAAAGAGCCTTGGTGAGTCACACAGCCTCTCTCCATCATCTTGCTCTCACTTGGACAAAAGAACAATCTAGAGGCAGTGCTTTTTTTCTTTTTCTCATGGGATACAATTTGGTCATCAAAAGATGCACTCTGGCTGGGGGTTGGGAGTCTCCATGCACTTGGAAAGGGGAAGCATCTGGCTCCAGCTACTTAACATAAAGACACTTTCCTATCCTGAACTCCTCCATTGTCCATCAAGTCAGGCACATTCCTGTTTCCTAAAGCACCCTAAGGATTTCACACTAATGGCAGTGGGATTGGCAAGTAGAAGGGAGGCTTTAGCCTCCTGGGTCCAACTGCTTAGCACTGCATCTCCCTCAGCCAGGGCGCAACACAGCTGTGCAGGGATGTGCACGCGCCAGGCACCTGCGCGCCCCACTCTTTCTCTTGTGCTTTCATTTTGAAAACCCAAGGTGATGGGCAACAGGGAAGGGACAGGATTGCAATTCTTGTTTTAAAAAGTCTTAAAAAGTTTTTGGTTGAAAATGAGTGACAGTCATATTTGAAGGAACTTTTTAAAGCCTTTTCTTTTTTAATGGAAAATATCTAAGTAACTAGCCCCACCATTCCCAAAGTCAATGGTCACACACCTTTCCACGCGCACACGCACACACACACACAAATGTCCAGGAGTGCTCAGAATTCCTTCAGCTGCTGCCCACAGAGCAGGAGCCAAGGCAGGGGCACCATGCCAAAAGGGCGTGAGTTGGGGATCCACAGAGTGAAACTCCTTCATCTTCTTCCAAAGCCGTTTGTGAGGGGATAGAAAGGAACGACTTTGGGGAGGGGGCCTTTAACAGTTAATCTCGGTTTCCCTCATTCAGGGCCCTGTCAAGGCTGCCCAGCCCTAGAGGGGACATTCCTTCTTTCAGACCGGATCCCTCCTGGTACAAATATAGCCGCACACGCCGGCTATTGTTTCAGATAAGCAATGAGAGAAGGCAACGTGCATACGTGTATACAAACACACACACACACACACACAAGTCCAAAAACAACAAAAAAATGTGGCTACTGAAGTGTTAGCATTGTATCAAATCAACACCCATACAAAGACAGTTTGAAAAGATATGTACAGGCATTCATAAAAGCCAAGTGTGCACCGCAAGGAGTTCTACCCACTGTGTGTACTCTACAGTCTTGTTCTCTACTATATGATGCAAAAACCATCCCAGAGGCTTTAGCACAACCCCACCTGGAAAAACTCTGTGAAGCACCTGAACCAGAGACCACAGGCTTTAAGGAGTTGCCTCTGGCTCTCCCCACAACCAGTCCTCAGCCAGAGGAACACCAGAGGAACACATGCTGCCCTCCACAGGCCAGTCTCCAGGATCCTGCTTCTTACTCTCTCCACTGGCCACCACCAGCCTCAAGATATTGGGCTCAACAGACACCATGAGCAGTGGGCATTCGTTGGCATAATCCCTCTGGCTCTGGTCTGTGAAGCCCATGCCTGGCTCTCTGCTACCTGGTGGAGGGGAGGGGAGACACATTGGACTAGGTCTCTTTTCACAAGCTCCCAGGTCACACTTGGGCACCTGCTTGAGAAAATCCTGGGAAAACTGGGGTTGGCCCAGAGCTTCTGGTTTTCTCCAGGTCCTCCAGCATGGCTGAGTGGAATGGGCCCCAGTTTCCATCATTGAAAAAATAAGGGATCTTTCAGGCCAAGAGTCCCTTCATGAGGAAGGGCAGGAGTGCAATGCTAGTGGTCCAGGGGAGAGAAGGAGGAAGGCAGGAAAGTTGGAATGCCACCTGGTCAGCATCTCTGGCATTAGAGAACTCTGGGGAGAGGATACAGAAAGGGGCAACTGGTAGGAGATTCTTCAGGTTGAGACTCAACATCAGAGGCACAAGAGGTCCTCAGAGAAACCTACATATTTCTAGAAGAATCCCCCTAAGGATAAGCCTCACTGGCTCCATGGTGCTTCAACCATTAGCTTAGTCAACCTCCTGAGGCTGTGAGGAAGGAGGAAGGATGGGAAAGCATACCCACAGGACCATGTTAGCCAAGCTGGCAGCCTCCTGACTGTGAACATACCCTCGGACTTTCCCCAGGACTGAATGGGGCCTCCAGAAATCATCTGTGGCCCCAAGGCAGGGATGCTTTCAAGGAATGAGTCCTGAGATGCCTGCCAAGGAGAGCTGTTTAGGGAAGGAAGCTTGTTATCAGTGGGCTTTGAACTGCTGCAGTTGCCAATAGACCCTTGCTCTGCACTCTTTTGGGCCCCAAAAATTTGCTACATTTTTTAAAGCACCACAGAGGAAAAATGATTTGGCACTGCAGCCAGGAGGATGGTGATGGGCTGGGGAGAGATGGTGTCAACAGTGTCTTTTGCATGGTTACTGGCACAGTTACACAGCAGGTCACCTCTGCCCAATTGCTGTCCAAAGCTCGCTGAAAATGAACCAGCACCTGCCATGGCAGAGTAAACCCTGGACAGGCCTTCAACCCCAGATCATGGGCTCCCACGCAAATACATTTCGAAAAAGAGACACTTTGGGATCTCCTCAGGTGGGCACCATCATGAAGGAGAAACCATGAATCTGAAGTTCAAATTCAATGCACCTATTCCCCAAAAGGGAATTATTCTAGAATTTCAAAGCCAGAGAGCTCCATGATGAGAAGACCAACCTCTCGGGTTTAATTGTCCTGTGGACTAAATCAACCACCCGGGGAGAAGACTTCAGCTATGGGTCCCAGCCTGAGCCCAGCCACTTGGGAGGCAATGGTCTCCACAGGCAGGCTCAGGAGCATCAGTTTTCCCCAGGACAGCATGCATCTGGACTGCAAGTGGGCTCAGGCCTGTGGGGAGTGGTTTTAACACAGCTGGTACACAGGTCTGGGGAAGTCAAGCACACCAGAAACAGGGTGGCACAGTTCATGCGGGCCCCTTTGTCAATCTGCAGGAAGGAGCTCTGCTACCCAGTCCCCCGCCCTGCATCCTTCACACAGACATTTCCACCTGGTCAGGAGGGTGGGGGTGGAGTCACGGAACTGTGCAACTGACTTCCCTTGGCCTACTATGAATGGCCCAGGTGCTATTGTTTTGTTCATAATTCATCTTTGTTATTACATTTTGTTTTGTTGTTGCTGAATCCTTGCCCCGTCCTTACAATATAAGAGAGGACAGAAAGCACAGAGCTGTTGAGGAAGAGCGGTGCGGTAGGGCTGGCTTCTCCCCCTCGCCTCTGGGCCCACACGCAGGTCTGCAGCCAGCCCCACAGCTCCAGCTGCAATCAACAAAATGGGCTGATTCCTTTGGCATTAAGAGAAGCCAGTCCCTGATGGGAGGACAGGACAGCGGGGCTTTGGGGGCTTTGGGAAGAGCTGGGCTCTCGGGTATATAGCTCTTCCCAGGGGGCTTTGCCTCATGTGTGTTCCTGACCCCCGCCTTCCCACCTGTCTCTGGCAACTGACTTCCTAAAAATCCACGGTTAGGGAATTATTTGGCAACAAGGAGGCTAAGGCTGTTTTGTGGTGGCACAGTCTTTCAAAGTTGAAAAGAAAACAGGAAGCCTCTGAGAGAGGCTCTCACATCGGCCAGGACCTGTGCCTACTACTTGTCTGCACCAGGGCTGGCGGCCACTATCTCCTCATACTTTGGGGGTGGGTCACTGTAAGAGACACTGGCCTCCTCGCTGCTGCCCTCCTGGGGTGCGGTCACCTCCTCGTAGGAGGGGGGAGGAGTGGCACTGGACAGCCTGGAGAGAGAGAGCTCAGGGAGGTAGAGAGTGCTCTCAAGCCGGACTGTGGCTCTGCCCCCCCGGCCAGACCCCAGCACCACCTGTGGGGTGCTCCCAGTCTCACGGTGACCAGAAGAGTCCCCCTGGCTATGCACAGTGCCACGATACACCATGACCCGGGGGAGGCTGTGCCCGGTGCGACTGGCTAGGTACCGGTTCTGAGCATAGGAGGGGTGATGACGAGTTGCTTTCTGCAGCTGGCACCTCCAGATGATGAACAAGGCGATGACAATCAGCAATGCTACCCCCAGAAGGGGCACCACCACATACATGGCATCTGAGCTCTGGGAGGGGTCTCGGACGGAGTAGACTGCATTCGGGTATCCCTTCCAGAACTCCATCTGCAAAAGAAGAAGGGCTACTCACACCTGGGGAAGATGGATGTAATGGGATGATCACCAAAAGCTCATGCTCCAAACCTATCCCAGAGGCCTTCAGCAGGCCTCAGCCCAGGCTGGACAGGGTCTGGGGCTCCTTCCCCCCCTTCCTTATCTGACTGCCCCCAGAGATCCATCAGGGAGAGGCTGTAGCACAAAAGACAATGCTCTCATGTGAGAAGGCGCCCCCCAGATCAGGCAATGGAACTGGCCCCAGTGGACATGCTGTAGGCTGGGGTTGCTTGTCTTCCTTGCTTCTGCCCCAGCTGAGGGATCCAGGTCTGTTCCTATTGTTCCCAAACGTCCTTTTACTCCCAGAACCCAGCCCCGGGGTAGTACATGCCGTTTTCTCTTTGTTCTCAAACACCTCCTTGACTTCCTCGTAGCTGCAGATCTCCTCCATGCACTCTCGCTCAATGGTGCCCTGGCGCAGCTCCTCCAGGAACTCATTGGCACGAGGGAACCGTTTCAGGACGGAATGGGCATTCTTGGCCTCCAGAAACACTGAGGAGAGAGTGGCACTGAGGCCCGGAATGGGGAGGTCCGCAGGCAAGCCCAGGGACTGAGGCACAATTAGAGGGGTAAATGAGGCAAAGGTAGGAGCCACAATGCCAGGCTTCCACCCAGAAGGCGGGTTGCCCTTTGCAAAAGGGATGGAAGGGCTGACTCTCTATGATGCCATACTATTCCTATCTAGAATCCCAGGTTCCTGGCAGGGGTCAGGCCCTTCGTAATAGAGAGAAGAATGAGAACCAATGCAGAGGGCAGTTCATGGTGCACAGAAGCAAAAAAAGAGTACAAGTTTTGAGTTCTGTAGCCATCCATGAACAAACACCCAGGATCTGCATTTACCTTGAAAAGAAAAGTCAGAGCCGTGGTCATGAGAATTGGTTCCTCTTTGGCACCAATGCAGTACAACTCATACCAGTAATCCCATAGGACTCCACCAGGGTGGCATCCATTTACCTGAATGGGCCACCTGTGCCATCGGGTCACCTGGCATCAGTAGCTTGACTTGAGACATTGTAGAACAAAGTCAGGCTGAGGGACTAAATGCACAGGAAGCTGAGAGTACCTCCTGGAATGGAGGCTGTGGGGTTTATGTGGAAAGTCTAAGGATTTGTAGACCTGACACATACCCTTCCTGAAAAACTGCCATTGGGTGCTAACCATTCCAAAAGAACAAACAAACCCAGCTGCAACTGGATACCTGGCATGAAATGAGCTGTGTACCCCCATAAGCTGAGCTGAGTTTTAGAAGATGAAATAAGAGGTGATATTTGCTCTTGGTGTTCACCCAGAGGAGGGAAACTTCTCAATGCAGCCTTCTCCAGGCCCCATGGCCTGTCACATTAGTGTGCTACGGAGGCCTGGTGAGTGCACATCTGCAAATGAGCACATCTCCAGAAGACAGCCTCAGGGCGAGGAGAAGCTGCTCCTCAACCAATTGGAGAACAGCCACAGGGCCACCTGGGGAGAGGAAAGCTGAGGACTTGAAAAATGGACAGGTGTTTTTCCCATGAGCCCCTAGGCAAGGTCGAAACCCACTCTGCTGGGCCAGGAGAAACTCACCTGCCATGATGCTCCCTCAGGCTCCAGTGTCTCACTTGCCTGGCAAGGGAGAAAAGCAGAGTTGTGGTGAAATCACACTGACACGTCTGTGGGGCACCCACCTAGCCCTGGAATGGGACCCCCCCACACTGGTCTGGTCACAAGATCAAAGCTGCACACCATGAGGGGCAGCACCCTCCATGCAGCCATTCATACCTCCTGCTGCGTCATTCTCCCACAGGCTCTTCTCCAGAGCTCCAGCCCAACAGAGCCCCAAGCAAACCTCTCAGCTACTTCCCCCAAGAACACCTAAGGTCTGACCTTTCCTTAAAAAAATGGAAAAGCCCTACAGGCTGAAGCTCTTTCCTTCCTTCCTCACCCCCTTCATGAATCTTGGTGCCTTCACACTGGAAAGGACTTCAGAGACAGATGAGGAAATGAAGCCCAGAGAGAAGGGGGAGAGGGGTTAGGCAAGGTGAAGTAAATGAAGCACCACAAGGTAGGACCTGAATTCAGAAATAATTCTGATCACAGTGGAGTGTCCCAGCTGAGTTTAATGACAAGCACATTCCTTGAAAACCAAACATGAGACAACAACAACCACCTCCAACGTCCTACAGTAACCAGCTGTAGACACCTATCCTGCACGGCCAGATCCTCCACCTACAACACAGTCAGTCTTCCAAGCACGAAACAAGATGAGCTGCTCAGTTCATTTTCACCATTCATGGAGGAAAGCTAACTGGGCTCTTCTGGAAGCAGGCATCTTCTCCTCTCTGTGTTAAAGACCACTGTGGCAGAGTACCAAGAAATGCATTTCAATGATTAAAACGGAGAGAAAGGGCTGTGGTGCAGCTCAGTGGTAGAGCACTTGCCCAGCATGTGCAAGGTCCTGGGTTCCATCCCCAGCATGTGCATGCACAAACACATGTGTACACACACACACACACACACACACCTGACATACTAACTAGAAGAGTTGCCTCAAACATGAACAGCCTTTTCTCCTAAGGAGTTATCTGGCCAATATGTAAGCTATGGCCACAGTGTACCACTCTTCTGCCCCTCCTTGCAACACACATTTCCACACATACTCTCATCCACCATATTCTGCAGCACTGGACAGGCCATCCACATCTGGGAGCAATCATCTCCACTGCTCCCCACCCCAAGCAGAAGCTCGGGTTTTATGACTAACAGGGATGCAAGACACGTGAGCCGTGTAACCCATTATGCTACCCTTTTTGCCTAGGCTGCCAGGAAGTTCCACGTTAAAACTGACAGTCCAGCACATGTGCCCTTGGGACCCAGCTGTTAGGCACATATGCTTCTCTCCTACAAGCTGGTGCAGTTTTCTATTTATGTTTCTTGAATCCTATTGTACATATACAGTGTGGCTTCTAATCCTCTCAGCAAACAGGTAGGATAGAAATCATGGATAAATTCACAATGAAAGGAAAAACAACACACCCAACTATATGTGGTATCACCATGTCAAGGGGCTTTCTCTTTTGACCCCTACAACAATCTCACCAAAGACTATTGACATATGAATGTGAATTTGCCAACACATGGGCCTACCATTTTGAGAGAGTTGTCGTTCAATGTTTATAATGGCAAAGATGGGATATTATCTCAAAATTCTGCCTCCATTATGGAAATCTGAAGTCCATGTCGTGAGGTGTGGAGCTATCAAGCCTGATAGCAGGTTTTCTGGTTGAAGGAAAATGGAGCTGTTGGGTCAGGGTTTGAAAAGAATGAGCAAAGCCTTAACGAATAAGGGAAGAAAGAAAAAAATATGCTTCATTGCTTACCGAAGGGAACTACGATGTTTTTAATTTTTTTACATGGAAAAATTACATAATGGCACACATACAGCCACCTTTTGTCCCAAACACATAGACTTTGCTGCATGCACACCCACACATATCACGGACCCAAGCGAAGGTTATCCTGGCACCTGTAGAAGTCATTAGCTCATTTTTAAGCTTCAAAGGGGCCAGGATCTCCCCAAAACGGCTCATATGGCATCGCCCACCCCATTAGCAATTCTGTAGCCACCATCACTGCTGCTGTTGCCTGCCATGAGGCCTCCTCCCCCTCCCTCCCCAAAATTTAGCGCCTGCTTCTTCCCCTATAAATACACCATCAATAGGCAGTTACTATGGCAACAGTGAGGAAGCGCGAGGGCTCCACGACAGAGTATGCTGCTGCAGTCACGCATGTATATGTCCCTCCTGCCCCTGGTGGATACTGTAAAGCTGATTGTAGGCTGGAGGAATTTTTAACCCACTCCCCACAGGAACACAGCTGAATCCTGACAGCCTGGAAAGGAAGGAAGACACGGAGCTGGCCACCACAAAGACCTTCCTTAACCCCACCCCAGGCCAAAGCCTCTGAATCACAGCACTCTGGGACGCACAGCTCCCAAAGTCCCTCACATAGGGACTGGTGGCCACCAGAGCACCTGGTGTCCCAAGACATGGCCTCCAAACCACTTCTCCAAATGTTAGCCCTATTGATTTCCATCACCCAGAACTGATCCTGATCGGCAGGAAAAGGTTCTGTGATCCTCCAAATCTCATGACTCATCGACCCACCCAGTGACACGGCAACTCCGAAATTTTGCTCAAACTCAAACTCTGGGGCCCCCTTGTCCCCTGGCACCCATGCCAACCATGAAAGTGTCTGTCCTCGCCCACCTTTGCCCAACACCAGCACCTTGGCCAACAACTCCTGTTTGTGGCCCAGCAACACTCTTCTCCCGGGGCTGCTCAAGACCCCAAACACCTTGGCCGACAGGGCCTCCAGATCCGCCCCGCCTCCCCAACAGTGCCCCATGCCCAGCTCAGTGGCCCTGGATACCGAACCGTGCCCTCGGGGTTGGGGCGCCCAACCCAAACGGCCTCACCGTTCTCCGGGCCCAGGAGGCGGCCGCCCTGTTTGCGCACGCAGCCCGCCACCTCGCTGCTGCGCCTCTTCCAGCAGGGCCCCTGTCCCCGCCCACCTGCTCCCCGTCGGCCAAGCCCCCCAGCCCAGCCCAGCCCTCTCCACTCTCCGTCCCTCCCCGCCCCGCTGCCCTCCCGCCGCCCCAGGCGCCCCGTAGCCCGCCTGGCCAGGGCCAAAGTGCGCCTGGAGCCCCGCCCCTCGCAGCCAGGCCCCCAGGCCCTGCCCATTACCTCGGCACCCCCCTGCCTGCCCCTGATCAGCTCTGGGGTCTCCGCCGCTGCCCGCCCCCCACACCCCGCCGTGCCAGGTCTGGCCTCGCGCCCCGCGCCTCGCGCGCCACCCTCGAACGCCACGACCGCCGTGCCCCGATCGCCAGGCCGCGATCCTTGCGCTGCACCGCGCACCAGGCCGCCAGGCCAGGAGAGGAAGGAGGGGTGGGGGCGACCAGAGCGGGCCGAGGGTTTAGGGCGGGAGGGCCGGCAAGCTGGGCCAGAGGGGCGGCGGCGCGCACCGATCACCGCGCGCCCGCGCCCCACTCCGCCAGCGCCGCCCCTGCCCCCGCCCGTGCCGCTGGGGGGGCGGGGCCTGGCCAGCGGGTCTGGGGCTTGCTGAGGACCCTCGGCCACCTCACTGGACAAGTTGTGACCCAGGGCGCGGGCCCTCAGAAGACCTGTAGTAGCTGTGAGCTTGGGCGGCCGCACCCAAGGCCCGCGCGCCAGGCGTCCCTGCGCAGCCCAACCCCCCTCCGGTCCCCCACCCGTGCTCACCTGCCATTCTGGCGGGCCTAGCACAGGGTGCCGGCCCAGAAGTGAGGGGCGCGTGCCAGCAAGCCGGCTTCGCTGGGATTCCACCCAGCCCGCAGAAGAAGGGCTAAGTCGAGGCCATGCTCTGACAATGACTGAGTGACCTTGGCTTCCTCACTCACCCACCACCACACCCTGGCCTTGGACAGCCGACTTCTCTCCCTTAATATCTGAGAAATGGGGAGAATCCGGCCGCCTCCTTCTCGAGGCTGCAGCTAGAAGAAGGAGGAAACCCTAAGGTGCAGAAAGGGGAAGGAAATCTTCTGGGCCAGCAAGGAGCACCAGGTGTGTGTGTTGGACGGGGATGCTCCACAGACTGTCCTGTGAGGGTGAGCAAGATGGGACAGGATGTTAGGAGCAAAGAGACGACACTAGCACAGGGAAAAGAACAGGACAGGTTGACCAGTTAGAGATGGACGCGAGAGGGGACCTAAAGTCCGGGAAAGCCTCAGAGGTGGGTCCCTGTGCACCCCGCTGGGTATAGGACTCCTTTTTGTTCTCTGCACTTTTAAAGTGGAAACTATCCCTGGAGTTGCCATCCCTCCTCCTGGAGATATGGTGCATTTCATGGGAATGAGTCTGAGACAGTACTGAAAGTATCCCCATCCTCATCCCAGGCAGGGAAAGTGCAACCTACCTGCCAGGTGGAAGGGGAGAGGGAGGGAGGCCATCACCACAGGGTCTCCTCCTCTCCAGTTCTCAGGGCTGGCTAAAAGCTACCTTGGCCACCTCTGGCTCCCCCACTGCCCCTGTCCTTACCCTTCTCTCTTCCCTCTTCCATTGCCTACGCACTTTCATTTCCATTCCAGGCCCCTGTTCTGATTAGTTCCCTGGCTTGCTTCCTCTTCCTAGGCTGCAGGAGTCTTCCTTGCCAAAGACAGACCTGTGGATCTCCCTCCATTGAAGGCTAGGAGAGCCATTTCCCTGGGGCCTATAAAGCAGGTTCTGCAGAGATAAACAAGATCACCTGAGAATGAGAATGTGTGTATTCTCAAAGGACTGAATATAGAACCCCTTTCCCAAGGATTAGAGAGCTGGGGCCATGGTTGGTGGTAGAAACAAATCCGAGCTCTTTGGGAACTGATCTGAGCCTCACCGGCCACCAACAGTTTCCCATCCTGATCTTAACAACCACAGACAGACCCGTGTGCATGTGACTGTTATAAAGGTATTGCTTCCAGTGTGCGCTTACATCTGTAGAGCTGTTGCTCTCCTTCCAGCACTGCACTTGAGCTTCTGGCTCCAGCAACACCAGCCCATTTCTAGTTCCTTGTCTGCTCTGAATGCCTTTCCTCCCACTGTCGGCCTGGGGCACTTGCATTCATTCTTCCCACACAGTGCAGATGACATCTGTGCTATGAGATCTTGTAAGGTCCCACCCAAGTTGACCATTGCACTCTCAGCTCTGTGCACAGTGAAGATGAACGTGGGGGCTTCTGTGTGCAGCAAGGGAGTGGAAGGACATAGAGCAGCAGCTCCAGAATGGACTACCTGCTGCACCCCTTGGCAGGATGGCATATTGGCTCTGTGATCTTCAGCAAATGACTTAGGCTGTCTGCATCTCAGTTTCCTTATTTGCCAAGTGGGAATGATGCTATTAGTTCCTGCCTCGAAAGTTTGATAAGAGGGTGAATGAAATAATCACTTAGATGGAGTGTGCCTGGTGTTTATATGTGCATGGAAACCATGTCAGCTTTGTCTCATTCAGCCACATTCTGTACATTGGGTGGCTTGTTTAAGTTGCACATTTGTCTCCTCTCTCTTAGGGACAGGGACCTTGTGTCTTCCTATGTCTCTAGCATACAGCACAGAGTCTTATCCACACCAGTAGAGCTGAGGCAGGAGAGGCTTCGCTGAAGTGATGAATGCCAGTGAATGTCAGCCTTCAACTCACCACCATGATGTTGTCCCCTTTAGCTAACACTAAAGGTAGCTCTGGCCCCTGCTTCCTACCTGTGTAGAGCTTGAGTTTTGGAGTATTAATTCTGTCCAGACTTTTGGCTTCCTTGAAGGACTTTCTTACTTGCCTTATGATGACTCCAAAAACTCCTGGGAACTGGTCAGGCAGGGCTGGAGTCCTCCCTCCCTCTCTCCCATTGCTTGATTTTAGATGTTGCTCTGAACAGTGTCCCCTTGCACCATATGGGAAAGGCTCAGCCATTGCCTCCATAGCATGGGCCAGGAAGTGTGCAGTTTGGTGCCTCCAAGGGGTTTCCTTTGCCAGCCAAAGTGCATGACTCTAGCCTTCCCTAGTCTGCTGGCATAGCTCAGATCCTTACTGCTATGGTTCAAACATGAGGTGTCCCCCAAAAGCTCATGTGAGACAATGCAGGAATGTTCAGAGGTGAAATGATTAGGTTATGGTAGTTATAACCTGATCAATGGCTTAATTCACTTGAAGGATTAGCCTGCTGGTTACTCTAAGTAGGTAGGGTCTGGATGGAGGAGGTAGGTCACTTGGAGCCTGTCTTTGAGATGAATATTTTGTTCTTGGTGAGAGAGACTCTCTCTGCTTCCTGGTTCCATGTTGTGAGCTGCCTCACTTCCTCATGTCCTTTCACCATGATGTTCTGCCTCATCTCTGGCTCAGAGCTATGGAATCAGCCAATTGTGGACTGAACCTCTGAAACCATGAGCCAAAATAAACTTTTCTTCCTGCGAGTTGTTCTTGTCAGGTCTTTTGGTCACAGTGGCGAAAATCCACCTAGAACACACTCACTCAATATGTAAAGGCTGGAAAGTTACACTGCTCTTCCTGTAACCTGTCCCTTCCTATCCTCACCTCCATCACACCTGGGCCCTCCTCTACTCTCTCTCACCCTGCATCAGTGATCTATTCAAACAGTTTAGTATATCTAAATCACTCCTGTGCTGAGTGTCTCTCACGTGTTGGAATTGTAGGAGGACATAGCTCTAAAAGACTGTATCATGTGGTCACTATTTTTTTTAAAGTGGCAAAAGACAGATGTTAATTCAGGAAAAATTCTCAAGAGAGTACAAGAGGCCAGACTTTCAACCCTGAATTTGATCTAACATTGAACTTATCTCCATTTCTGATCCAGATGCCATTCAGTAGAGCTGGCTTCCTGGGTATGTGACCAGTATTGTCAGGCAAGGACTGTGTGTTTAGAAAGGCTCTGCACAGTTGGCCTGGTGCTCTGTTATCCCCATCTTCAAATTCTTAATATGTGTTGAACAAAAACCCTTCATTTTATTTTGTGTCAGGCCCCACAGAGTTACGTAGGTGGTGCTACCCATTAATGACATTCTCACCATCCCTGATTCTTTCCCAGGGCGTAAGGTTGCCAATCACCCACCACTCCTCTGACTCCTTCCCTCCTTGTTCCTGCAAGCCTTGATCAGTTCCTCCTTTCTTCATCCCTCAACTCCACCAAGTCCACCACCTTCCTGCACTTGGTCTCTCCCCTATCCGATCTGTACTCCTCATCCTTTGAGGTGAGTGTGCTCTTCCAGCCTCATTCAATCCCAGATCTTTACTCTTCCTGATACTCATCCATTCTAGGATTGAACCCTTCTCTGCACTCTACTGCCTCCATCTCCTTAAGTCCTCACCAGGCCTCACTTCATCCTTGAGCCTAAACATCCATCTTCACCCAATAACAAACTCACTCTGTCTGCACTCTGATTAGACAATTAATCAGATTATGAGCTGAAGGTTATTAACTGAATTGTATCCTAACACGCAGTACCTCACAATGTGACTATATTTAGAGATAGTGTCTTTAAAGTGGGAATTCAAGTCAAATGAGGTCTTTAAGGTGGACCCTAATTCAGTGAGACTGAAGTCCTGATAAGAAGAGTGGATTAGGACACCAGCACACACAGAGGATGCCCTTGTGAGAATGCAGAAGGAAGGCAGCCATTTGTAGGCCATGGACAGGTGGAATCAATCCTACCAACAACCTGATCTCAGATTTCTAGCCTCCACAACTGTGAAACAACACATTTCTCTTCTTTGAGCCCCCTAGCCCATGTTATTTTGCTATGACAGTCCAAGCTAACTCATAATCAGGTATTTACTTAATAATGTTATATGCCAGGCACTCTTCGAGGACTCAGGGTTATAGAAAGCAAAAAATCATAACAAAATCCTTTCCTCATGGATATTAGGCAAAACACTAATAAGTCAAAGATACTGAATGGTGAATGATGACCAGGACTAGGGAGAAAAATGGAGCAGAGATTTTAGATAAGGTGGTCAAGGAAGGTCCCACTGAAAACATGGCACTTGTACCAAGAACTGAAGGAGGTGAGGGGCCATCCTGTTCCTGGTCCAGAGATCCACAAGTGTAAAAGCTCCAAAAGTGAAATTTACCAGGGGGCTGCTGTGCTGAAGAGGATCAAGTGAGAGGAGGCTGGTAGGGAAGGAGGTCAGCCAGCTAGAGATAGGAATGAAGAGAGAACATGCAGAACCCCAAAACCATTGTACAGGACATTGGCGATTAGAATGATATGGGGAAACGTGGAGGGTTCTGAATCAAGGGCATCATGACCTTATTCTATTTTTATGTAAATTATCAATCTGGTTGCTTTATGAGAATAGATGGCAAGGGTGGAAGCTGGAAATCTATTTGAGGGACTATTGAAATAACACAGGTGAGAAATATGGTGGCTTACACAGGTAGTAAGAAATAGGCAGATTTTCAGTGGCTTTTGTTGGAAGAGTCATTAGATTCTGATAACATTTTGGAGTTGGACAAGGACAGAGGGACAGCAGTCAAGGACAGCTCCCAGGTTTTTAATCAGAGGATCAGGAAGGATGAAGGTACTTGAATTGAACCAAGAAAGACGGTGGTGGGGTAGTCTACGCTGAGGAGTCAGGGTTCAGTGGTGATATCAGGGCTGTAGAAATGATTAGAGAGTAAGTAACGTTTAGCTGGGACTAAAAGTGGTGAGACTGGGTCTCAACAAATACTTGATATAGGGGAAGAAAGCAGCCCCAGGACTAAACCCTGGGCAGTTCTAAGTTTAGAAAGAGGGTAAAGGAGGAGGAACTAGCAAATGAGGCATGGACGGAGTTATGGGTGCAGCAGGAAGGGAACCAGTCCAGAATGTGGAGGCCACTGAAGAAGTATATCAAGATGGAGGTCAAGTGAGATGATGACAAAAAATTGACTGACATGTTTGTCAATGTGAAGGTCACATATGACCTTACAAAAGCTATCTCCAGGGAAACGTAGGAAACAAAGGGAGGTGGGAGTGTTTTCAACCAAAAGTGGGAAAAGAGGAATTGGACACAGTGAGTATTGACTGACAATTCTTTTTCCAGGAGTTTCACTATAAAGGAAAACAGAGAAATGGGGGATGGTATATGAGAGAATGAGATATAAGTATTTTTTAAAACATGAAATAAATTGGAGCATGATCATGTTTGCATGGTAGGGAACATGCAAACAGAGGGGGAAACTGGTGATGCAGGAGAAAGGTACAGATACGGGTAGGTGGGAGAGGTAGTGGTGGAGCTTGGAGAAGTTGTGTGGTGGCTTCTGTTTCCTCAGTGAAACAGAAAGCAAGCCATCGGCTGGGAGCAGCAGGGAGGGGTGTCTGCTGAGTGATGGCTTCACACAGTGTTCGGGGGAGGTGGGGGATACATGCTCTATGCCACTCTAGCATGCACTGAGTGTGTACTTGAGGATTAATGGCCACTGCTTTAAAGTGAAATGATTCAGCACGCCTGTGTGGGTTTCTCCAGCCATGTACCATCACATGGGCGCAGACTCAGGGTTGGGATTTTGCCAAGGAAATAACAGAGGGACACAGGAGTTGCATGTGGATTCAAGAAAGAAATTTCCATGAGTGGATTTTAGGCTGTGTAGGAAGGACTGAGGAGACAGCCAGATTTAGCGAAGGGGAGTGAAAAAACAGTAGGATCTTTGCTTTGAGGGTCCCAGGGGTCAAAGGGCTGCTTTGATAGTGAAAGGGGTGAGCTAGTGATTGGAGAATTGGGTCTCCAAATGCACGAAATGAAGGCTATGGAGGGAAGGTGTTTGTAGATGTCATCGAGATCTGTAGATGCAACCACAGAAGGTAGGAAGAAGGAGAGCAAGAGCTCTGATGGAGAGTCAGGAAGTGGGAGACCTGGCAGTTCATGACCCATGGAGATACTGAAATCACCAAGAATGAACATATTGGGCCAACTCTAATTGCCACTGCCTGAAGCCTTCTCTCCTCCCTGACTGCTCATTCCATTCCCTGGACTCATCATGAGCTCTGAGTTTCACCTCACTTGCCCTGGAAGTCACCCCACCTCTGAGCCTAGGCCCAAACTCTCACCTCTCCCTTCACCTTACCCTTTATGTTGTTTTTAAATTGATGAATACAAATGTATATATTTATGTTCTTCAATATGTTTTGAAATATTGGGAAACGGCTGAATCTAGCTAAGTAGCATATTCGTTACCTTCCATATTTACTGTTTATGTGCAAGAAGAACACTGAAAATCTACTGTCTTCTCAATTTTTGAGTATATGAGTATATAATATATAGTTATTATATTAGCTCTAGTGACCATGAAGCACTGTAGATCTCCTATAGAGCTCTTCTCTACTAAACTTTTATGTCTTTTGACCAACATTTCCCCGTTGTCCTCACCCCTGCCACCCAGTCCAGCAATTCTACTCTCTGCTTCTGTGATCCTCGAGATTGCACATGTGAGTGAAATCACGTGGTACTTGCCTTTCTGTGCCTGCCTTATTTCAGTTAGCATGATGTCCTCCAGTTTCATTTCTGTCGTGAATGAAAGGGTAACCTTTTCATGACTGAATAATATTTCATTGTATCTGTTTGCCACGTTTGCTGATAACACATCTTGGCAAGGATGTGGAGAAAAACATAACCCTTGCACACTATACGTGGGAATGTAAATGAATAGTCATTATGGAAACAGTGTAGAAGTTCCTCAAAAAGATAAACAAAGAACTACCATATATTTCAGCAATCTCACTGCTAGGTGTACACCCAAAGGAATTTAAATCAGTATGTTGAATCAATCTGTTCACCTTTATGTTAATTGCAGCACTACTGATGATAGCCAAGAAGTGGAAGACACTGAGTTTTTAATTAAGCATCTACTATGCACCAAGTATGAGGGACAGGAGGATGAATTAAACAAACAGGTGTCTTCCCTACTTCCATTCTGATTGGAGAAGAGACACAACAAACTAGCAAACATGAAGAACACTTGGGGCATGAATGGGACACAGGGAGCACAAGGACACCGACCTTCACTGTATCCTGTTTCTAAACCGCCTAGAGCCTTCCAAGTCATAGGATGTTTACCTCCGGCCAGCCCATTGTGACATCATGTACAGTCACTCTTCCTCAGGACTGACTTTAACCTCTTTCCTGGCCAGGCCTCAGAATAGCCCCCTGAGCCTCTCTGGGTTATCTATTGCTCCAGCCCCCATCAAGCCTCATCAGCAGGCCTCATCTGCTCTGCAAGTCTCACACTGCTTAGAGGTTCACTGCCTCTAATGTCTCCCATTCCTGGCCCCTCACGTCTAGGTAGAGCCCTGTCCTCCTAATCAAGTCCCACCTTCTCCTTGACTTCCTGGTTCATCCTACCCACACACCCACTCAACATATGGCACCTTGTGACTCCTCCCCGCTCCTATTTGAGTTCCCATTCCAAACCACTCATGGCCGTCATCTTGCATCTTCTCAGCATGTCCGTCGGACCTGCCCCCACCTGAGCCCCTGCCCACGTGTGGCATTCGTGATCTTCATCCACCCCTGCTTCTCACACCTTCCCTGCATCAGAGCACAGCTGTGGAGCCTGGACCGATGTCAGCCTTTCTATTTGTTCACTGCATGCCTTGGGCAAAAAGCCCAACCTCCCCTGGCTTCAGTTTTCTCCTATGAAAAATGGAGATGAGAAGAGTTCTCCCTTCTGAAGGCCATGGTGAGGAGTGAGTGAGATAATGAAAGTACAGAGCTGAGCCCAGCACCTGTTCAGTGGGCACAGCTGAGGAGAGTTACAAGCATGCAGTTGCCTTGGGCAAATGGCCTGGCACGGTGGGTGCATGTGAGTTGATACCTCTCATTTCAAGTGTTGGAGATGACCTGGAATGTACGTGACTTCAAGGGAGGTTCTAACCTCACCCACTGTCCCAGCAAGCTCTGTGGTTCTCTTGGCACACTCTGGCAAGGGGAGCAGGGCCAAAAAGCAAGGCTGTTGGGGCTGCAGGGCTGGAGTTGTCCGGGAAGATTCTGCCCCCCTCAGCTGCTGCTGAAATGCAATCTGTCTGATCCACGGCCTAAGGTGCTCTGGAGGAGGCAAAGTCTGAGGGTCTAGGGCCCTGGGAGCTTAGGGACATCTGGGAGATGGCCCAAGATTAGAGGCTGCTCCTTTTTGAAGGAGAGAGATGTTTCTTCAGTGCTCTGGCACTGAAATTTCCTCCCTTTATCTAGGTAATAATTATCCCTTTGGTCACCTTTTCTGCCAGGGGTACAGAAACCTCTAGTTCAGTATTTCTTAAAGACTATTGTGCACAGGAATCTTCTGGTATGTATTTTAATCATGGTGATTCTCATGCCCTCATCTGCATCCTGTACAGAATCAGTAGTTCTGGTGGGGAGCCAGAGTTCTGCATGATGACCCAACGTCCAACAAACCAAGGGACTTGGATGCAGGGACACTGTGGTTGGGTGGACTGACTTTAAGAAGTGCTGTTCTACTCTTGACTTGAAGCATCTCTCTCTCTCTCTCTCTCTCTCTCTCTCTCTCTCTCACACACACACACACACACACACACACACACACACACTAACCCAGCAGATACCTCCCAGAGACCAAGTGAGCAAAAAGAATCTTTGGAAATACTAGGAGCCAGTGAAAGCATCTCAAGTTCTAGAATAAGACTCCTGCAAAGGCTTACCAGGGTTATTAGGACAAAACAGACTCAGATCAGGACTGGGGAGCTATGGACCAGGCTGGGTGGCCATATATAGGCCATCTGGAAAGTTGCTATCCTGCCACCAGAAACCTCTTCATCCCAACATAGGCATAAGCCATCACCAGGAAACCATAATTCAGTAGACAATCTCACTCACTGCACCCCTCAACTGTGGTGCATTTCATTTTCCTTCCTGCCACCTCCTGGCCACTGTGGGCAATGTAGGTACCACCTCCACCCACTGTGAGCACATTCCTTTCCTATGCCAGGCCTCTCTGGATTTTGTTACCACGGGAATTGCATCAACCAAGCTTGAGGTATCCAAACTATAGTCCAAATGCATTCCTTGCCCCTGACTCCTATGATTGACCCAGAGAGCTTCAGGCCAATTTTCAGAAGGGATGTATCTCCTAGAGCCACTGTCCTATCTGGAGTATTCACCAAGCCCCAGAAGCGCCATCAGCTACCATCAACCTGTGGTGATTAAGAACAGACACTTTTTTCTTTTTTTCCTTCTTCTTCTCTCAACACTCTGTTTTAGTGCAGTATAATTGTACATAATAATAGGACTCATTGCTACATGTACTTATCTTTATATAACTGAATTTGGTCAAGAGGCTAATGGCAAGCTTGAGAGATTGAATGACAAGCTCAAATCCTAGTGTTCTCTAGAAATACCATAAGCATGTCGCTTCTGCCTGGAATTATCCTTATGCAAGGAGTCTAAAAGATGTCTCTTGACTACCCACTATATGTAGTTATGGTCTAGATGTTGAGAGTCCACCATAATCCAAGCAGACTAAAGATGGTCTTCCTGAATGTTACAGCAAGGGAAGATACACAACACATTTGTAAATAAGTCAAACAGATCAGATTGCATCAAATACAAGGTGATGGCAGTTCCATGACCTATCAACTAAGCAAACCTTCTGATTAAACCATGACACAATACTTTCCTAGAACAAAGAATCGTTTTGTACTTATTGAAAAGAGGTCTTTAGGCTTAATTGGACATTAATTTTTATCATAGATCTCTCTATTGCTTATGTTAAAATATATATAAGCACAATAACTTGGTTAAAGTACACTTGCTTGCATTCACACTCCAAGTCTCCTAAATCTCTTTGACCCAGACTGTTGATGTCCTGTGTTTGGGAATCTCTTCTCATATGCTGACACTCACTCTGCAGGGGCAGCATTGTAAGAAGAGACACATTCTGACTTCAGAGACTGAAATGTGAACACAGAATGTGAAAATGTGAATCAATGTGGGAAAATGTATTTCTTAGAAGCACTGACCATCTGCTGGTGATGAGGCCTATGGAGAAAAGTCATGCAGAAAGGGTGTATGGGAAGGGTTGGGGGCAAGGCATTGCAATTGTAAAATAATCTGGCAACAGTGTGGTTGACACCTTTGAGGTAAAAGAAGGTATCCTGGCAACCTCTCAGAACTTCACACAGGCTGCCAAGTTGACACTCAAACACAACCTGACTCAAGTTTCAATGGAATGCCCATTCCCTTGAATGAAATTCAGAAAGCAGACAATCTTGGGAGGAAGTGTCAGAAGATTCTACTCTCTGCTTCCTGTCTTATGCAAAGTTACTATGAGGAATTTCTCACTCACACCTCTGATTCCACTGAGGGATAGTGCTTTCCACCTCATTCCCTGCTAGGGTATCAATGTTTGTGTCTGCCCCAAATTCATATGTTGGAACCTAATCTGAATGTGATGGGGTCAGAGGGTGGGGCCTTAGGGTGGTGACTACGTAATGGGATTAGTGACCTTATAAAAGAGGCTTGAGGGAGACTGAGCTTTCCACGATGTGACAATACATTGGGAAGGAACCATCTCTGACTGGCCCCACACCAGACACTGAATCTGCTGGCACCCTTATCATGGACTTCCCAGCCTCCAGAACTGTGAAAAGTACATTTTGTTGATTCTGTACCCAGTCTAAAGTATTCTGTTATAGCAATCCCAACAGACTAAGGCACATGCATCTTTCCTGGAGGCTCTGCTGCTGGATGGAGTGGGCTCCTCATCAACAGAGCACACCACCTCCTGTGTTGTCTGGCATTTGAGCCCCTTAGTTCAGCATCTTCTTTGAACCTAGAGACATGGGGGCTCATGAGGCTTGAGATGACATCATAATGGAAGAGGAAAAGATAAGCTTCATGAAGCTACTTTGTCCACAGATATCACAAGAGCTGCCTTTAGCTTGCCCTTTAGGTCTTTGCTCTAAAGTCACACCTTCAGTGCAGGATTCAAAAATACATTTGTAACATAGCTTTTCTGTGTCTGTGTTATGTCCCATCCCTTCTGTGTTTCCATCCAGAGTATTTTCCACTCTGACATTTTTCTGATCCATTCATATTTCCTTCTGACCTGTTTGGATCCCTGACCAGAGTGCCAAGTCCATGAGCCAAGGACATCTCTACCTGCCTTGGTTCCTTCCAGACTTTCTCATTCTCATTTCCCACCACATGGATGAGAACTTGTATATTTTTTTGGAAATAACCACTCACAAGCCAGGCAGAGAAAACTATTATTAAAATTTTTTTAGTGCTTTATTTTTCATTACAAAGATTCGATCTCACATCCTTCAGTTCATATGGATAAATTATTTTTCACTTTGTTTCATCTAGTTATGAAAGTCAGTGCTTTTTAAATATGTAACATTATAGTATGATATAGTATATAAAACTACATAAATATATAATATATTATATAAGATATACAGCATATCATATATAACATAAAGTATACTATATATCATACATAGTATACTGCATTTTGCATATATCATGTATGTTGTATATAATATGTAATATTATATATTGCACTATATAATATGTAATATACAATGTTACACAATGCATGTAATATAATATATAAAATGATACATATAATATCTGATACAATATATTACATATACTACATGTAATTATTATATGTCATATAATACAGGGTACATCATAAATGACATATTTTATACAGTATATTACACATAATATAGATTGTATTATATATGACATATTTTAGATAGTATATTGTATATAACATTAAGTATACTACAGATGATATGATTTATATATTGTATCATATGTAATCCAGAGCATGATATATATTATATTTCATATAATATAGAGTATATGGTATATGGTATATTTTATATAGTACATCACATATAATAGAGTATATCACATATAACACATTGCATATAGAATGTCATATAATATAGAGTATATCATATATGATACATTTTATATATTATATCATATATGACAGAATATTATTTATGATACATTTTATATAGTGCATCATATTATACAGAGTACATCACATATATTTAGTATATTACTTAATATACCATATATCACATATGATATATTTTATATACTGTATCGTACATAATACATTAGTATATTATATATGATATATTTCATTTAGTATATCATATGTAATATGGAGCATATTATACATGACATATTTCATAGTATATTATAAATGATATAGAGTATACCATATAAGATATATTGATATAATATATCACATAATACAGAGTGTATTGTGTGTGATATATTTTATATTCTATATCATATGTAATATGGAGCATATCATATATGACACATTTTACATGGCATATTATATATAATACAGAGCATATAATATTTGATGTTTTATATAGTATATCACATATAGTACAGAACATATCATATATGATATATTTTATATAGTATATTATATAACATAGATTATATTTAATATATCTTGTAGTATATCATATGTAATACAGAGTATATTATATATGATATGTTTCATGTAGCATATCACATATAATACAGAGCATATAGTATATCATATATTTCATGTAGTGTATTATATAATATAGAGCATACTTAATATGATATATTTTACATATTATATGATATATAATACAGAGAATATTATATATGATATATCATGTATAATATAGAATATATCCTATATGATATGCATCATATAGGATATTAGATAATGTGGAGTACATTATATATGATATATTTTGTATAGTATATCACATATAATACACAGTACATTATACATGATATATTTTACATATTTTATCATATATAGCAGAGTATATTACATATGTTATATTTTATATAGCATATCATATAGAATACAGTGTTTACCATATATGATATATTGTCTATAATGCATAATATTCAAAGTATATCACATATGATACATTTTATACATATTTTATCACATATGATACAGAGTATGCTATATATGATATATTTATATAGTGCATCATATATTATACAGACTGCATCACATTTGACATATTTATATAGCATATTATATAATATAGTGCATATTACATATGATATCTTTATATCATATATCATACATAATATAGACTATATCATATATGATATATTTCATGTAGTATGTCATATGTAATGTAACAGAGAGCATATTATATATGACATATGTTATATAGTATGATATAGAGTATATTATATATGACATATTTTGTTTAGCATATTGCATATAATACAGAGTATATCATGCATGATACTTTTTATATAGTATATCATATATAATACAGAGCATATTATGCATGACATATATTATATGCCATATTATATATAATATAGATATTATCATGTATGTTTTATATAGTATATCCCATATAATAATGAGCATATCATATACTATATATAATATATAGTGAATTATATAGAGTATATTTAATAAGATATATTTCATATATTATATGATACGTAATATATTTTATATAGTATATTATATGTTACAGAATATATTACATATGATATATTTTATATAGTATATCACATGTAGTATATAGTATATCATATGCAATATATTTTATATAGTGTATCATATGTAATGTGGAGCAAATTATGTATGATATATTTTGTATAGTATATCACATATAATGTAGAGTATATTATATGTGATATATTTTGTATAGTATATCATATATAATACATAGTATATCATATATGATATGTTTTATATAGTATATTGTATGTAATTATATTAGATATTGTTATATACATTATAATATATTTTTTATGCAGGTAAAATATAAATGTGTAAAATAGATATACACTATAAAATTTAGTTAAAAATCACCTCAAATCCCATGACCTATGGTGTCTATCCCTCTGCGTGCTTTCTTCCACACACATACATTTCTTGTACACCCAAAAAAAGTAATTATATACTGCTATTTCTCCTCCTTAACAATATTTATGATTTTCATGGGTGTGTCTCATTGTCACTATATAAATGCCCTACTGCACAGGTAGTGCAGTTAAGACTTTCTATTTCCTTTTTTGTGGAATTTTTTGCTCTGGCATTGTAAACACTGCTCTTATTGTCCAACTTGTACATCCATCTTTGGCATTTGACCATTTTCTCCTTCAATTTTCATACCCTCTCCACTTCCACCATTTAAAAATATTTGTTACTCTCACTTTACAGTCCTATGTTTTCATTAGTTTACCTGTACATATTTAGTGTAAATGAAATTGAATTTAGCTGAAAAATTAAGGTAAGGATTAAACCTCTTTTTCTAATTGTGTGGTCAGTTTTTGAACATTTGGGTCTTGATCTTGAAAGTCACAATCCCAAGTACAATAATCCTGAAAGTTGAAGACCAAAATTTGTAATGTGTACAATTCCTAAGATATAAATCCAGAAATATCCAGATTGTAAAGACATAACTCTGGAAAAATAATTTTTAAATTATTCAAATGATGTCTATTTACATTTTTAAAGGTAGGTTTTCATGTTTTGATGCAATCTATCACAAACACCTATAGGTCACCACCACAAATGCAGTAGCCCAAAGAGCTCAATTCTTGAGAAATTTTACCTTTCACAAATGTAGATGTACAAAAAGGATATCTCTTCATTTATTGAGAAAGTTTCAATGTGTTTATACACATAGTCAAAGACTTGGCACTGCACTTTTGAAGGGTTAAATTTGCAATAAAATGAATAAAATGAACTGGAAATGTCTAAAAGTCTTTGCACAATTTATATTTCCAGTATTAGAAATACTGCAAAGATGAAATACACAGCATAGCAAATTGTATAAAATAGTCCTGACAACTGAAAATAGTGGGGAAAAATTGACAGATGCCAGAGTGCATTTCAGGGATGGATGACAGGCAATTGCATACAGGTAGTCCATAAGAGCTGATGACCCTCACAATCATCAACTATATTCTGAAGTCTTTCATCATAATGAATGGCTGCTTTCCTCTCTTTCAAGGCATGGCTCTCCTCAGAGAATACATTCATATTCATTTTCTACATGGCTCTGCTCTTTTGAAATTCTTCTATGATTTAATATACACTGGCATGAGTACTTCCTATTAGAGTTTTCCATCTTCTGTGCTGTGCTTTTGTGTTGTTTGGAGCACACAGAAATCCATTCTGGTTGTACCCTTTGCAAACCACAAATTTGGTGGAAACACTACTGATGCCCACAGCAACAACCAAAGAAATATGAAACTGAACAACAACTATGAAATGCAGCAACAAAAAAATATGTTCTAATCCTATCATGCACATAATTTTTAAACCAGTCAGTAACTTCACTAGTTTCTTCATGCAAATGCAGCTTTCATTCATTAAAACTCCTGGAATTTCATCAGCTGGAAGGAATCCCAATGCAAACAAATGATGCACTGTTCAGCTGAAGTGTTCATTGTTGTCATATTGTGTAGCCACTACGCTCAACTGAATTTTCTGCCAAATGCACTGGGCTGAATGGGAAAAACAAACTTCATTGGCGACTCCTTGAAATTCACTTTAAGTGGCCTCAGTCATACTTAAGTTCACATGTGTCATGATGTTTAGGGGATTCAATTGAACTCCATTTTCTTCTTCCAATTCCACCACAAATAAATATTTATTCAGTATTTTAATTTTTCCAGTCATCACTACCTAAATGAGAGTATAAGTTCTAGAAATTTGGAGTCCACCAGGGGCATGAATTGCATATGTGTATCTCCTTCAAGAGTCCAATTCCTAACCCCAAACCCTTTACCACTTAATATGCTTTGTACCAGTGGTAGCAGCTCTAGATGAGCAAGGTCTTTGGTTCAGCAGGTCTTTGAACTTGTTCAATTCCTTGGATTCTCAAAATATGGCACTATGCATGAAAGGGCAGCAGTGCACCATGGAATAATTTGGCAACTACCCTGCCTACAACTAAAAGTACACTAATCCCATCCCAATAGTTCAACTTTCTGCACTTTTGTTATAGCTTTCATTCCTATGGGAAATACAGCTTTCAGGATTTAAAATGTTCAGAATTGCAATGGTTGGAAATTTCATCTTCAGGGAATTTTAGACTTATTAAGAGATTTGATCTTTCAGGATTTCAGCATTTGGGCATATGGCATTCACTATCTCTTCCTGTGCCACTAACACCCTGTTGAAACCAGTGGAGCCTTTAACAGACATGTTACTATCTGATGGAACAAGGACCCTCTTCTCCCTTGCTCCCAGGCACTTCCACTTTTTCCCCGAAACATTCTTGATCACTATTGCTTATTTAATTTTCTGTCTAACCTCTAGAATAAGTTCATAAAGTTACAAAAGAAAAAAAACCACTGTTGCTATCTTAGTTGTATCTGCATTACATTTATGAATCAAATTTGGGGAAAGCTAATATCTTTACACTGTAATATTCTTTATTCTTGCTCTTGATATTCCTTAATACTTTCCTAAGTCTTGTTGAATGTCCTTCACTGAAGTTTTCCAGTTTTCTTGTTATAGGTCCTGCACATTTAAAATATGTTATGGATCATTGTTTTACATGTATATGTGTGTGGGGCGGTGTGGGTGTGTGTGTACAGAGATAGATAGATGCATAGATAGATTTCTTGCAATTGTGGATGGACTTTTCCCCATTATACTTTCTAAATGGTTATTGTTGGCTTCTAAGAAAGATGCTGAATTTTGTAAAATTATCTGTATGCATCTGCCTTGCTAAAAACATTTCTTAGTCATCTTTAGTTTTCTAAGTGGTAATCATAGAATGTGTAAATAATGATAAATGGGCCTCTGTCTTTCCAATGTTATGCTGTTTGTTCTTGACTCAATCCTATCACAATGCCCCTGACTTTCATTACAATGTCTCCAGTGAGTCACAATTCATTGTAATGTTTACTATTGACTCTGATACAACAAATGTATCATATTGAGGAATAATCCCCTTCTTCCAACTTCACTACTATTTGTTCTTTTAATCAGGAATAGAACTAAAGAATTTTTGTTTATTTGAAAGATTTATTTAATGGATATAAACCATTTCATTGAATAAAGGTTTTAAAATGTAACTATGAACTTCTCAGGTAATTGGAGGTGCAGATTGTTTTTGATCTTTTATTACTGTAGATGATACTGCAAAATAATAGATTTTTAAATATATATGCATCTACCTCTTAAAAATAGAATTATGGATCCTTACCCCTAAAACCACTGAGTTAAGAATATGAAATCTTAGGGCTGGAAGTGTACAAGGCTTTTTATCTCCAACACTGCAAAACATAAATTAATTAATACATAAATAAATGTCTCTATCTGTAGACCCCAGTTACTGTACCCCAAGGTTGTTCCAGATTCCAATTCATGCAAGTATACTTTTTGCTTCACTCTTGCCAGCAGGAAATATTGCCATTTAATTGTCTTTGCAATATGACATTTCATCATTTTGTTTAATTTTTTAATCATGACTATATTTTCGCATGTTTATTCACAATTTTCCTTCTCTTTTCTGTGAATAATCTGTGTGGTCTCATTTTTCTGCTGCACTCTCTGTGTTTTCCTTACTGGTTTTCATATATTATTTGCACATAATGTAGCACATAGTTACACTCATTTGCCTTTTGTTGTTGTTTTTCTTTTTTTCAATATTTTTGTGTAGATCAATTTATTTGTTTGTCCTTGGTGGTTCTTTACAATTCTTTTAAGCATAGAAAGCCCCATGTACTCATCCAAGGATCAGAAATATGTTTCATGCATTTTTCTTACTTCATTATTTTCGATGCACATCTAATGATTGTCCACTTTGTTCTCCAGACTCTAAAGGGGGCAGAGAATCAGTCACTGCTCTCACTTTACAATGCTTACAGTTTAGAGATGAGGACAGAAGCTAAATACTTTATTGACCTGTTTAAATGCATTTCTTCACTTATTTATTCAGCAAAGCAATATGCAATTACAAATTTCAATATGGTGTGTTGTTAGGAAAGTTATGACAAGAGAAAGTATCTTAAAATAATGTAGTAAGATTCGAACAAGTTATAAGAGGTGCACATATCAGAAAGAATACATTATAAAACGGTATCATTACTTGCAAATTATATAATTATATGCTTAAAAAACTAAAGACAATTAAATGTTTTTAGAAAGGCAGAGTTGAATCAATTTTAGAAAAACTAGCACTTTTCTAATAAATCAGCAATAACCAGGTGGTGTGATGCAATGTCCTGAAGGGTTTAGGCAAAACGGTGCTGTGATCTTTTCTTTTTTTTAATTTTCTAAAAAACACTCTGGATTCTGTTTTAGGAATGCACTATAAGGGTCACTAATGGAAATAAGAAAATCAGTTGAAAAAGTTAAAAACATAACAAAAATAGATGTGAAAAATAATGGTGAGTGTTTTGGGAGATCAAGTGCAGTAGATAGATTCCAGGTTGATTTGGGGGGCATAGCCAACAAGATGTGGACATTACTTGGATATTTAGAGTTGAATAAAATGAAAATAAGGAACTAGCCAGGGATGATCCTGGTAATTCATTTCCTTGGGCCACCTAACAAAGTGTCACAAACCAGGTGGTTGTATTTGTTAGTATGGGCTGTCATAACAAGATACCAGAGACTGGATGATTGAAATAACAGAGATCTATTGTCTCACATTCTGGTGCCTAAATAAATCTATGGTCAAGGGGCTTTTTTGTGCCCTCACATGGCTTTTCCTTTCTGCATGTGTAGTGAGAGAGAGAGAGGGAAAGAGAGAAGAGAGAAAGATAAAAAGAAACAGAGAGAAGTAGAGAGAGAAATCAGGTGACTCTTTCTGGTCTAAAAAAGACACTATTACATTTGACCCCCATTCTTATGACTTCATTTAATTTAAGCAGCAGTGGGAGTTAGGGCTTCAACATATGTATAGGGCACAAATTAGTACATAACAGTGGCTTAAACAAGAGGAATATACTATACCAAAGTTGTGGAGACTAATGTGAGGTCAAGTTGTTGGCAACATTAGGTCCTTCTGCGGACCTTGAGAGAAAATCTGTTCCATGTTTCTCCCACAATTCATAAGTGTTTTTTTCCACATTTTTATTAGTGCAACATAGTTGTACATAATGATGGCGTTTTGTTACATATTGGTATTTGTTATTACATATTGGTACATGCACACAATATGACAATATAATTTGGCAAAAATCAGTCTCCAGCAATTCCCCACTCCTACCCCTGGTCCTTTCCGTCTACTGATCTCCCTTGGATTTTTAGGAGATCCATCTCCACCTTTCTTTTCCTTTTTCCTCTCTCACTTCCACATATGAGAGAAAACATGACCCTTAACCTTCTGAGTTTGACTTATTTTGCTTAACATATTGGTCTCTAGTTCCATCCATTTTCCTGCAAATTACACGATTTCATTTTTCTTTATGGCTGAATAAAATTTCATTGTGTATGTAGACCATATTTTCTTTATCCATTCACCCATTGATGGATACCTAGGCTGGCTCCATAGGTTGGTTATTGTGAATTATGTGCTATAAACCTGGGTATGCATGTATCACTATAGCATGAAGACTTTGATTCTTCAGGGTAAATACCCAGGAGTGGTATAGCTGGGTCATATGGTGGTTCCATGCCTAGTCTTTTGAGGAATTCATAAGTATGAAATTGTGTGATGAAATCCTGCCCAAGATGAGCATTGTCCCTTTGTCCAGCATATTCATACTGCATGTGCTGCCTACCTGTTAGTAACTTATTAACCTTCTCAGTTATCAGATCATTTGACACAGTATCCCAGTGCGCATGCTCTAGTAACCCTTATTTTACTTAATGATTCCTCGAAGCCCAAGATTAGTGATGCAAAGGAGGCACCAGTGTGTGGAACATGAAAGGAGAGATTAATTCT
This sequence comes from Glaucomys volans, assembly GCA_020662805.1. Classification (NCBI taxonomy): domain Eukaryota; kingdom Metazoa; phylum Chordata; class Mammalia; order Rodentia; family Sciuridae; genus Glaucomys; species Glaucomys volans. The sequence continues at coordinate 991,107 of JAJEJO010000944.1, read as the reverse complement.
GATATTATGTGACAGCACTGCAGGGCACACAGGGAAGCATTTGCTATTTCACAGACTTGGTAAGTTACAAACACAATAGGTTTATTTTGGCTCACAGTTCTGGTCCAACAGCGAGGAGCCGCATCTGGGGATGCCTCCTTGTTGACAAACTCCTGAGACAGTTCAGAGCGTCACAGGTCAAGACACAGGGGGCTCTTGCATTTCAGTTCATGCATGTCAGTCTGGTCTCTCTCACTCCTTTTCCTATAAAGCGGGGTTCAATGATAGGAGCTCCATCCTGACTACCGCATCCAATCCTAACCACCTCCCAAAGGTCCCCCTGTCAACACCAGAGCTGGATGATGTTTCTATCCTCTCAATATCCACACTATAGCAGGTACCATCCAAGGTTTACAGAATTTACTGGGGGTCTTGGGACATATCCTCTGTAGACAAAGGAGGACTACTATACATATGCAATGACCCTATTTTCAAATAAGGTCACATTCTGAGGTACTTGGGGTTAGGAATTCACAACCTGAGCATCAAGGGAACACAACTCAACCCATAACACCAGGTTTCTGGGGAAGGTGACTAGGAGGATGATTCCATCTACTTAAAGAGGAAAGATCATGAGAGGAGCAGGCTTGTGAGGGTATTAAATGTTTTGGTTCTGGCATATTAAGTTGGAAATATCAATTATGTGTTTATGTTTTAGGGTAAGGTATAAGCACTTCATATATAAGTCTTGATTCAGTAAAGAATGTGTGTGTTTGTGATGTTTGCATGTAATTTAAAGCTATAGAAATGAATGAGATCACCCAGGGTATGAATGGAGATAGAAAAATTATCTAAAATCCAAGTCCTGTGCCTTCCAATGTTGAGAGGAAGGAAGAACCAACAAGGCAGAATAAGGAACATTCACTAAGGTAAGAGACGGAGAGAAAGAAATGTCAACCAAAGGAAGGGCTGGGCCAGTGCACATGAGGACAAAGAAGTGAATGGTGAATTTTTTATATTGACTTTTAAATTTTATATGTTCTTTTTACATATACATGATAGTAGAATACATTTTGACATATCATGCATACATGGAAAATAACTGCCCATTCTTGTGGTTGGACATGTAGAGTTTCACTGGTGGTGTGTTCATATATGAACATAAGAAAGTTGTGTACAATCTGTTCTACTGTCTTTCCATTACCATCCCCCTCCCTTCCCTTCCTTCCCCTTTGGCGAAGATGAATTTTGAAACCTGGAGATTGTCATCCATCTTGATAAGAGCTAGTTCAGTAAGTGTCATGAGTGACACTGCACTCAAGCACATTGGCATGTTCTCTGGGAACAGAGCTCCAGTGGAGACACCACAGGAAGTGTTTGGGAAAGGAGCACATAAATGCTGTAGTTTCTGGAGAGAGACATAGGATTTGGGGAATTACAGCTTCTTTACATGGTGATGGGACTGGTCAAGTACACAGGTGGAATTCAGTGACGAATAGCAAGAAGTGAATGGAATGGGATGGGATGCAAATATTGGTCTTTAGAAAGGAGAAGAGAGACTTTCCCCCAATTTTAGCTTAAGGAAAGGGGAAATATTGAATATGGAAGAAGGCAGAGAAAGACCTGGCTTCTGATTTCTAGATTGTGTGTAGAAATGGCAAGAAGGGGGGAAGAGGGAAGACATAGCACTGGACATAGAATGGAAGGCATGAAGTCCGGAGTGGGTAGAGGCGCCTGGGTGAGGGTGGAAGTCATGAACGTCCAGGCTACACAATCTTCCAGCTTGTGCAATCCTCTCTAAAAACACAGAGATGCTTAAGTGCAGACAGAGCACAGTTGGTTTCATCCAAAGATGGCTGTTCTCCAGTCTCCTGTAACACAGACAAAGAGGGAAAGGAGCAACTTGAGGACAGTAGAGGATGGAAATTTATCAGTGAGTTGATCCAAGACTGAACCGAAATTTGACAATAGAATTGTGTCTGGCATAGAACCTGGTCCAGAGAAGGCATTCAGGAGAGGTTCACTGAATTGGTCATAAGGAGGCCACTGGAGAGCTGTAATACCACAACCAAGCACGAGGGGGCAAAACACGACAAGAAATGAGTTCAACCACGCCCCGTCTAGTTTGGGACTGTGTCCTGAACTCCCCTGGCCTCCTCTGGCTCCGAGCACCGTAGCCCTTCGAGGCACAAAGTTCTGTCAAAGTGAACTGGAGCCTTCATAGGTACCATTAAATGGCTGGTGATGGGTGGAGTGTGTGGGGCAAGAAGAGAAGAAACCATGAACCTCAAGATGTAGCTAGAAGAATATCCTCCAACATGAAGCCAAATTGAATTCACCTATCTGGAAAAGAGCAGATATTCCATTTACACCTGTTCTAGGCCTCATGGTGAACAAATCCAAACCTGACCACCATCAAGTCTTGTAGTGTAAAGGTAAGGTGGCAATTGTCTCAACCTAGGCCACCATGTGAGCATTATTGCTGGAGTCACAGAAGTATAGGACAGGGGGCTAGCTTCTAGCTTCCACATGGCTCTCCTCAGAGGATTCATTCACAGACACACCGACCCCCAAACCAATTTATTCCCAGGTGGGCAGTGCAAGTCTCAGTCTCCACATGGTAGAATATTCCATGCACAGACTTACAGCTGAATATTCATGTGTTTTCTGTGGCATCAAGCATTTATAAATGTTCCTATTCCCAAATGCATTTCACAATCAAAAAGGAAGAGTGTTATTAAAACTACCTGCCCCACCCCATGTCCTTCCTTTGCACCACACAGCCCAGCACCATGCTAATGCCCACAGCAGTGTCTTGAGGGTATTTTGAAGTGTATCTTGAAGAAAAAGGGAAGGTCACCTTGGAATATCGTGGAGTGTAAGTATTGTGAGTGTTCTTCGACACCCCAAGATGTGGGAAGCCTAGGGCCAAGAAGCTGAATCTCTGTGCTTGCTCTGAGAAGTCATCAAACCTCTTCGCTGAGGCTGGTACTATGATATATAGCTTCAAAGCCTGGTCCTAACCTACAGGGCTCCTAGAGCTAAGTGTCCAGATACCCCCCTTCCAAAGATGTGTTTATGCAAAAGCACAGATCTGGGTTGGCCACCGTGGGGTGTGCTCATTGATCAATAAATAGATCATTCCTGATACCCCTATATGCCTGTGAACACAACAATATAGACTACAGAGGCCTCTGTTCATTCATTTGCTCTCTTATTCATTCACTCTTTCCCTGACTGTTCTGGGTGTCAGTGGAGGAGACAAGATGGACAGGGGAAAGGGAGGAGTCAGACAGATGTCTGTGTGTTAGCTTGTGTGACTGAGAGGATGGAGGAGCATGTCCCTGAAAGGCATCAGTTAGAGGAGGAAATCAATGTCCTGGGAAAGGACCAGGAGAGAAGACCCAGTTGAACTGAGAAAAGAGAGAGGGAGGTGCAGGCAACAAGGAAAGGTTGGTTTCTGCAGTATACTCATCCTTTAGTCTTCATCGGAGCTCAGGAGGAAGGCACTGTGCTCAGATTGGAATGGAGACAGGCTGACATTTGTCTGATCATTCATTGGTTCCTTGATCCAGGAGGGCTCCAGGTTCTAGTCCCCACTCTCAAACAAGCGTCTTATGCTCACCTCTATGGTACAGTGAGTCAGTGGAGACATGGAAGTGTCAAACGGTTTACAGGTGCATTTTCCGACAGAAGCCTCAAATGCAGTGTCTTGTCTCCCTCAGCACCACATCCCAGATTGACACTGCTTGGCACTGCCCTCTGGCACAGCATGGGGGAACAGAATCAAAGAGCAGCACTAAACTGGGTGCCCCCCCAGCTTGGGTTCCCTTTGTGTATGCAGACCACATGCTCCAAGGTTAGGATGTGAATCACCCACTGAGCCTGGCTCTTCCCCTGAGCCCCACTCCCAGTCAATAAACTTTCAGCCTCTCTCCCACCTACCTGCCCCACAGGCTAGAACTTAGATTACACAAACACTTGAATTCTAAATACTGCAATTTGTCTGTCCTGTCTGCTGACCTTTGCCTCTCTGCATTTGACATGTTATGATTCTGTGGGGTTATGGGTTTTGTTTCATCAACAAGGTGACCATGTGGTTAATTACCCTTTGACATTTAGGGTCAGGGACTCCATCTGGGCAGGAAACTTCCATGGCTCCAGGAGTTTCAGGCCTCTTGGTATTTAATTGTCACCGTCAGTTCCCTGCTCTTCCCACCCCCAACTTTTCAGTGTTCCAGATTTGTGTGTGCCTTTACAAAGGGACTTAAAGAGACTGCTTGGAGCCGCTACCAGAGATGCTTGCCAACTCACGGGCAGCTCTTGGTGCTTCACACCTTAAACCCTGCCATCTCATCTGCCAGGCTCTCTTCTTCTCCCAGTCCCACAGAAGAGCAGCTGTCCCAGAACTGCACCCCTGACCACAGGGGTCCCTCTCAGAAGAAGTCTGTGGAAGGGCTATCAAGTTTTTGACTAATGTTCAGGAACTTAAGATTGGTTTTCTCTGTGCTAATTAGAAGGTGAGCCAAGGAGAAAGGCTTTCCTGGACTCTGGAGCTGGGGACAGGGCTCCCGTTTGGCTCTGGGGACTGACCAGCCCTTCCCAGCTGTTAGGCAATTGTGGAAGTCAGGCTTGCTTTCCTAACTTGATCTTGCCTCCAGAAGCTTGCTTTCTTTGTGAAGCATCTTCCTGGTGACCGGTAATGTCCTAGACTACAAAGATGTTCATTGGCTCATTCAGCAAAGGGAGGCTCATCTTCTGTGTCTTGGCCCACTGCTCATCAATCCAGAAAATCACAAAGTGCATTAGGTGCTGAGCAGTGGTGATGTACAGCAGGGCCCTGTATCATGGGCAATGGTTGGAAATGCAGAGCAGGGAAGGGCATGCTGATGTATGGAGTAGGGACAGATCCATGAGGGCAGAAAGGCCCAGAGTTTGTATCAAGGTTACAGGATCAGTAAAACTGAGGCCAGAGTGCATGAAGGGAGGAGAGACAGCTGCAGAAGGAGGGGCCAGGCCTGGTCAAATGAGGCAGAGTATTTGGATTTTATTGGATGAACAATAGCAAGAATTCAGCAATGTCTTGCTTACCCATTAAAGCTGAAAAAAATCCCAACCATTTACTATCACTTATGGAATATTTCATTGGGCTCAAGCCACAATCCTAAGAATTTTCATTAAGGTTGATACAGCCCTTTTGGAAAGACAGGATGAACTTTTCTGGAAATATGTTCCCATGTATTGGAGGACCAACTCCCTCCTTTCACCCCACAGGCAGTTTGCCTTAAAGCTGCAATCCTGAGCTCACATGCCCACCCATGCCCCTTAATTTTATCCTGGCCTATTTACCTCTACCTTTCCTTCTCAATGATTTTGGCAGACAAGTACAATACTCACACTCCACAATATTCCAAGGTGAACTTCCCTTTTTCTTCAAGATCCCTCAAGACACTGCTGTGGGCATTAGCATGTTGCTGGGCTGTGTGGTGCAAAGGAAGGACATGGGGTGGGGAAGGTAGTTTTAATAACACTTTCTTTTTTATTGTGAAATGCATTTGGAAATAGGAACATTTATAAATCTTTGATGCCACAGAAAACACATGAATATTCAGCTGTAAGTCTGTGCATGCGATATTCTATCTACTATGTGGAGACTGAGACTTGCACTGCCCACCTGGGAATGAATTAGTTTGGGGGTCGCTGTGTCTGTGTCATAGCTCTGTCATGTGTGGCACCTGGGACACCTTTGTCATGTTGTTTCATCCCTTCCACCTCCCTAGACCTCATGGAAATGCAACATATGCACTTTCCCAAATAGGTGAATTCAATTTGGCTTCATGCTGGAGGGGTGAACAAATCCAAACTCGACCACCATCAAAGTCTTGCAGGGTAATGGTAAGGTGGCAATTGTCTCAGCCTGGTCCACCTTGCTGACATTATTGTTGGAGTCATAGAAGTACAGGACAGGGGATTAGCACTGCCTGTTTCAAACCTCGGGGCTGTTGGTGGCTGTACTGAGGGGTATCAGAAGATCAGGGCCTGGAGCTGCCTTCTCACTCTTGAATCAGGAGGTTTTGCAGCAGTTCTGATGGAGAGGAGAAGAGATGAGGGAGGGGGTTCCTGGGTCTGCTGTGGAAACCCTATGCCAACAAGCTGTTGGTCGTTTGGGCCCTCTGTGCCTCTGCTCCACTGCTCAAGAGAGAAGCTGTTGTGGGTTAAGCAGATAGCAAGGGGGAGCAGGTGTTCAGCAAAGCCAGGGAGCTCTGGAAACAGGGAGCCCTTGTGTCCCAAACCAGGTACCTAGCCATTGAGTAGTGTATTCACCACCATGCTAAACACTAGGCAGAATGCCACACCCGCTCCAGAGCTGCCCAGGAAGGAGTTTGCCAACAAGGAGAGCCAGATGGGGTACTCATGCTGGGGTCCTGGCCACGTGGCCTATCCTATCTGTGGACTCTTCCTCCCTACCTCTTCCCTGGAGTCTGCCTGGCTCTGGGCTGATGGAGTGACAGTTCATTTCCCTCTGTGCTCTTCCTCATACCTAGGAAGAGCCTGAGAGTAAAGATGGGGTGGACTTGCTTGAGCTGTTCACTGGGTACCTATGGCATGAGAGGTTGGCAGGGAAGGTAAAGAACAGAAAATGCTTGTTTTGAGTGGTTCCAGGTGCTGTGTCCCTGCATCCATTTGGAGATTTCCCCTGATGACAGTTTGGGGTTTGAGCTGCAGTGTCCTACAGGGAGAGCTTCTTCCGATTTTAGCTGTGGCTCTTCCAGCTTGCTCTATGCTGAGTCTTCTTGACTCCAATTATGCCCAAGCTTGTCCCCTGCCCTGGGCTAGGCTAACACAGACCCAGATGATCAATTATGACCTTTAGCCTTGTCAGCCCCTCCCAAAGCCCTGGCCTGAGAGTGGATAGTTTTCTCCCCGGTCCTCTGGGGATAGGGAATTAAGTTTCCTGACTGTGACAAGAACAATGAACCAAAAGATGAGCACCAACTGACTCAAGATAGAGTCACTCACCTGCTGAGGCAAGTGAGTGTAAGGTCTGGGCTGGGAGCGACCTGCAGGGAGCTTTTGTGAAGCACTGTGGGCAACTCAAAGTGGGAATTTGACCCTTTTTTTTTCTTTTCTTTGTTTTTATTATTTTTTATTCACACAATTCATATAATCTTACATATACATAGGGTAATACTGTCTGTCTCAGTCTACTATCTTTCCTTCCCCCACCCCTACCATCTCATTTTCTTCTACACCATCCATACTTCCTCTATTCTGTCCTATCCCCTTATAACCCCCCCCCCCCCGCCCGTTATGTATCAGCATCCACTGATCAGAGAAAACATTCAGCCTTTGGTTTTTTGGGCTTGGTTTATTTCACTTAGCATGATATTCTCCAACTCCACCCATTTACCAGCAAATGCCATAATTTTATTCTTCTTTATGGCTGAGTAATATTCCATTGTGTATATATACCACAGTTTCTTTATCCATTCTTCAATTGAAGGGCATCTAGGTTGGTTCCACAATCTAGCTATTGTGAATTAGGCAGCTATGAACATTGATATGGCTGCATCACTGTAGTATGCAGATTTTAAGTCCTTTGAGTATAGGCCAAGGAGTGGGATAGCTGGGTCAAATGGTGGTTCCATTCTGAGTTTTCTAAGAAATCTCCACACTGCTTTCCAGAGTGGCTGCACCCATTTGCAGCTCCACCGCAATGTATGAGTGTGCCTTTTTCCCCACATCCACGCCAACACTTGTTATTACTTGTGGAATTTGACCCTTGAACTGGGTAAGAGGCCACAGAGAACTCTCACTCTGCACGGTTTGACTTTAGTAACATGCTAAACAATGGACAGCTTTGCACTGGAGCTCTGGCTCTGGGTTTCGGGATTCTCCATCCTAAGCTGAGTCTTCCTTGGAACTAGTCCTCTGGGGAATACCCAGGGGAGAGTACAATGCTCAGCATACTCCTCTTCCCCTCTGGCAACCTGCTGTGGAGTTGAGAAGTTGAAGAGTTGACTGGAGGGTGACCACAGGTTTCCCCAGTTCAGGATCCCAGTATGCAATAAAGATTGTGGTGAATTCAGTATGAAAGGGTTCAGATGGGACATGGTTATGGTTTGCATATGACATGTTCCCCAAAAGTTCCTGTGTTAATATAGGAGACGAAATAATTAGATTAAGAGAGCCGTAACCTAATCAGTCCATCCTAGTTCGAATGGTCTGGGAGTAACCACATGAGGTAGAGGGTCACTGAGGTGTGCCCTGAAAGGGTGTTTCTTGCCTGACTCCTTTCTCTGCTTCCTGGCTATCATAACGTGAACAGCTTTCCTCTACTGTGTCCTTCCTCCATGAAGTCCTATTTCACTTTGGCCCAGAGTGATGGAACTGACCAATATGAACTGAGCTTCTGAAATCATGCGCCACAATAAACTATGTCTCCTCTAAGTGGTTCTTGTCAGGTATTTTGGTCACAGAAATGAAAAGTTGACTAACATAGTCTAAACACTGAGTTCAAACAATAACCCCAACCAAATGCTTCTGGTCTTGGCTGCTTTCAGTGACTTAAGCTCTTGCAGTTGGTTTTAAACAGCATTTCATTGAGGTGACAAAATTCCTGAGGAAAAAGAACTCCAAGAAGGAAAGATGTATTTTGGATCATGTTTTCATAAGTTTCAATTACTGGTCGGCTGGCTCCATTCTATTGGCCCACAGTGAGATGCAGCATCATGGTGGAGAGGGCATGGTGGAGCAGAACTGCTTACCTCATGTAGCTGGAAAGCAGAGAAAGAGAGAGCAAATGGCTCTGGACAAGATATAGTCCCCAAGGCATGGCCCCAAGGACTCACTTCCCCTAACTAGGTTCCACCTACAATTTCAACCACCTTCCAGTAGATCATTCAGCTATGAATGATCCAATCACTTACCAACAACCCCACCTCTGAATATTGCTACATTAGGGACCTGGCCTTCAACACATGACCCTCTGGGGACATTTTAGATCCAACCTATAACACAATCTACCACTCCTTTCATGTGTCCTCATAGCTGGTGGAAAGGCATTATATCCTCTAGTGCCCTTCTTTTTCCAGCTCACGAAAGAGAAACCCAAAGAACTAAAATGATTTTTCAGAGGCAGAGCTGGGCCTCTGACTATGGGAACTACTGATGCTGCCCAGTCAGCTGCTGAGCATCCACTGTGGTCAGAATGCTGTGAGGCCAGTTGAATAACCAGAAGGTGTCTGTGCGCCACAAACACCCTCCATGTTCTCTATAGCTATGCAGCAGCTTTTGATCCCTGAGTCTGTGCCACTCTGCATGCCAGTGAGCAGTGGTCCTCCATGCTCTCTTCACCTCTGATGTGTGTATGTTATGGTTTGGATGTGAGGTGTCTCCCAGAAGCTCACATGTGAGACAATGCAAGAAGGTTCAGAGGAGAAATGACTGGGTTGTGAGAATATTAACACAATCAGTGAATTAATATCCTGCTAGGGATTAACTGAAGTAGTAACTGAAGGCAGTTAGGGTGTGGCTGGTGGAGATGGGCATTGGGGGTGTGGCTTTGGGTATATATTTTGTATCTGGTGAATGGATTCTCTCTCTCTCTGCTTTCTGATCATCATGTGAACTACTTCCCTCTGCCACACTCTTCTGCCAATATGCTCAGCCTCAACTCAAGCCTGGAGGAATGGAGTCAGCCTTCTATGGACTAAGACCTCTGAAACTGTGAGCCCTCAAATAAACCTTTCCTTTCCCCAAATTGTTCTGGTCAGATCTTTTAGTCACACCAGAAAAAAAGCTAACCAAAACATAAATTGGTAATGGGTGTGTGGGGCTGTTGCTATGATTAACCTGACCATGTGGTTCAGAAGCTGTTTGAGCTTTTTGGAATTGGTAGGAGGAATTTTGAGATGCTTAGCAGTGCAATCTGGAAATGCTTTTGGTTGCCATAAGCAGAGCTTACTGGCCGATTCTGGTGGGAGCTCAGAAGATCAGAATACCAATGGGACTGTGGACAGTGTAGGTAGGGCTCAAAAGGGTTTAGAGGAAAAGGAGGACACTATTGGTAACTGGACTAGAGGCCATTCGTGTTATGTTCTGGCTGAGAAGTTGTCTGCATTTTGCCCATGTCCTGAACCTTTCTGTGAGGCTGATTTTAGAAGCCATGGACTTCTAAATGTGGTGGAAGAAATATCTAGCCAGCACAGCATTCAGGCAGTGGCACAGATATTGTGGTGGATTTTAGCCAAATTTATTGTGATCATCAGGTGCAGAAAGCAGAGCAGAAAGATTTGGAACATGTGAACTTGAAAGGCCGAGTAAAAATGGGGCTAAGGAAGCTGCAGTTGATAAAGACATTACCATCACTAAAGAAATGCTGAAGACTTTGCCCAGAGATAATAAGAAAGATGGCTTGAGGGCATCTCAGGAGCTGGCAAGACCACATCTATCTCAAGCTCAAGGGAGTAAAAGTGAAAATTCTCTTAAGAGATCAGTGGGGCACCCTTCTTTAAGGATGCCTAGGAAGTTTTTTTTTCAATGTTCTCAGCTACCCAGGCCCTTGGAAGCTTCTGCAAGCAGGGTCCCTGGAGGCTTGGCTACTGCTCCAGATGGCGGCAACCCTTGGTATAAAAAATGTGGTGCTGGTTTTGCAGGAATTCTTAATGTTGGAGTTAGGGGGTCATGGAGGCTTCCACCAAGGTTTCAAAGGAAGACCTGGGAGGCCAGGCAAAGTACAGCAGGGTCAGAGTCCCTGTGGGCTGCCCCTGAGAAGTCAAAATGTGAAGATGTAAGGAGGAAGTTGAAGCTGCACTGGAGACCCAAGAGATTAAGAAATGACAGCAAGGTGGGACATCGTCCTGGGAAAGCTGCAGGAAATGAGCAGAGACAAACCAACAGAAAGGAGCCTACTGTGTGTGGACTAAAACCTCTGAAGCTGTGAGCCCCCAAGAAAACTTTTCCTCCCCTAAAATTGTTCTGGTCAGATCTTTTAGTCACAGCAGCAAAAAAGTTGACTAAAACAGTGTACATGAATGTAAGGGGGGTCAGGAGGGGGAGCAAGCTCTTTCAGGTCTTTTCTTTAAGGGCACTAATCCTGTCATGAAAGACCCACCCTCACGACCCCATCTAACATAAATGCCACCCAAAGGTTTCATCTCCATATACCTGACATTGGGGGCTAGGATTTCAACATACAAATTTGAGGGCAACACATTCAGTCCCATAAGAGCCTGACAGAGACCACAGTGCCTGAGAAAAATCAGGCTGCTTCTGGAGATGTGAGTCCTAATATGACCCTTTATTTTCCTTGCCATTGGAGACTGGGGGTTTCCTTTCCTTCATGACAATGGCTCATGACCTTATGAAAGGCACATAATGACTTTTGTCAGAGCTCTACCAGTCCTTCCCATCCCACCACTGTGCTGACAGCTGGGAATATGTTCTCCTTGGTGCCTGATCAGGGCATGGAATCCCTTGTACTCCAGAAAGCATGCCTGCCAATTAAAATGGCTATAGACAGGGGAGAGAACTGATATTGAAAGGGAATGGGAATGCTCTTTGGTATCAATGCAGACATGACAGTTATCTACTTTGATCAGGTAGCTGCTACGTCAACCTTTTCAGGTCTAGTGGACCTGAGAATTCCCTCAGTGTGGGAAAGGGCCAAATTCCGAGCTGTTCAGAGGGCCTGGCACATAGCCACATGGGAAGGCAGCAGTCACTGGCCTCTGCAAGTGTGGCATGGGGCAGGGATATGAGTAAGAGGCTAATCCTACACACGGTACCCAGCTCCAGGAAATGAGCCTTTCATTAGGACCTCGGCCAGTCAGCTGAATCAGTAGCACTCCTAGGATTTAAAAGTCGGTCATGAATACAACAGATCTGTAGTGAAAGAAAGTGTTTATTAGGCAAAGAAGCTATGATGATTTTACCTGCCAAACACTGTTGTTGAGCTGATTTTAGGTTCCAACGATTGGAAACCCATTCCTGCTAGATTTCCTTAGTGAAACTCTGGAGGAGAGGCAAGGCTTACTTAAGGCCAAAGCCTTAGAATTGTTGTAGCAAAGACTGAACAGCTTCTTATTAGATTGCAAATCATCCTAATAATGCTTTGCTCTACTGGCAGAAGCAAGAATTTGGATCTTGAACAGACCACAGCCAGCCTGCCATGGTGAAACATGTAGGTGTAAAGCTGGGCAGGTGACAGAAGACTCCTACTGGGGCCAGGCTGTAGTTACATAATAGCCAACTAGGGATCACAGGCTATCTTTACAGCACAATTTCCAGTGAGCAGCTATGCTTAACAAACCATTACAAACACAACTTTTCAGGAAATAAAAGTAAATGTCTTCCCCCCACCCCCGCTCCAAGGAACATTGTATACCCAGTATGTTCCCTGGCTATGCAGACCTCATTGGTCTGTCCCCGTCCCCCCACCTTCCTCTCATGGCTGGAGATTAAATCTGCTGTTGCTGCAGATCTTCCAAATCTCCTGGATCTTCTGGATCTCCAGAGTTGGAATGCTCCGCAGATATGACATTGTCTCCCACTTCCAGCTGGGATGTAGCAGCAGCCTGGAGAGCCTCTGGTTCCAGAGGCTCCTGTGTATTGGTGTCTAGTTCTTGAACCTGCTGGGAAAAAGGTGTACAAGGTGAAATCCTTTGCTTGAGTTCCTGGGTCTATTTTGTGGTGGTGGGAAAATCCCCTTAGTTCAAGGCAGCAAGCAGCTGAGAAGTTGCTCTTCACAACATGAGCCTTCAAGGTGCTGGTAGAAAGGTGAGACTCCTCCTCTCTTCTCTTTTCCAGCAGCATCTTAGGTTAAAGACCCAAGGAAATAGACTTGGACTTGCCCAAAATTGCCTTTAAAGCTCCTAGGTCTGTGTCAGGCCCTCCCCTGCCCAGCTTTGTTGCAGCCATGTCTCCCTAATGCCCCATTCATGGGCTCTGGACACAATCATTTCTATACTGACCCTGATTTGGTTAGCCCACTTTAGCAAAGTCACAGGAGAGGTAGCAGGTCACACTGTGGTGTGGAGGACAACAGACACAAAGATTGTATTTCAAAGAGCTGCTTGTGGGGGTCCGTTTTGACATGATGCAGGACTTCAACAACTGGAACTCAATGGAGTGAAGCAGAAACAAGAGGGTTTAGGAGTAGACCTGAACCTACTTGGGGCAGCAGTGCTGAGCCAGGAAAGGGTGCCCACAGGATGGAACTCCCAGTGCTCCCACACTCTCCTGTCCTGGGCCACTCCACTACTTTCTTCTGACTGAGAAACTTTCTGAAATCCTAACTTCCAAACTTCCCTGAGCTATCTGCTCAGATTTGTGCAGCTCAAGGTCCCATCCAAGAGGGTCAGCACCTTAAAAAACAGGCACAAAGAAGGGTGCTGACAGAATCTGGTTTGGCAATGGAACCATCAGATCCATTGAACATTGTGATCACTTAGAGGACTAACCACATGAAGAGATCAGAAAGGCACTGGTAGCCCAGCTGACAAGGTATGCATGTGAAAACAGCTGGTTCAAATGTCTCAATTATTTCATTCTTCTTTAGCTTACTGGGTTTTTTTTGTCTTTGTTTTGTTGCCTAACAAAGGTTAGGCTACACTAAGATTTTTTTGGTATTGGAAATTAAATGTAGGGTTACTCTACCCCTGACCTCATACACAGTTCTATTTATTTTTATTTTATACCATTTTTTCAGTGTCGGGGAACAAACCCAGGGGCTCACACATGCTAGGCAAGCACACTTACATTGAGCTACATCTCTGGCCCTTTTTATTTTATTTTGAGACAGCTAAATTTTTTCAATTCTGGCCATTCTCAAACTTGTGATCCTCCTGACTCACTCTCCTGAGTTTCTGGGATTACAGGTGTGTACCACCAGGCCTGGCTATGTTAAGATTTCTAATGCCAGAATGAATGCTCTTTTGCAAATGCTCTTCATCAGTAAGTTTTAGTGTTTGCAAACTCCAGGGCAGTCTGAGGGGAGCTTACCTGGCAGTAAAACCTCTGTGTTACTACCCATTTGGACCATGTTTCATGTTGGAAATGTGACCACTGTAGATGGTCCCCAAGATGGGGGTGTCCTGCCTAATACAAAGCACCTCATAGATGGATTCCAAGCACCTTCAACAGAGGGAACTTTGAGGTTTTTTGCCACTATAGAGGAAACAAATCCACCTTAGGCTCTAGATTTTGTAGCAGAATTAAACATGTGCAAGTTCAGAATGGGGTCTGAGCTCATGCAATGAGCTCAGCATTAACACCATGGAATGGATCACACTTTTCCCAGGTAACATATTTCTGAGAGAAATTTCAAGGACAGATTACATTTAAGATCCATTGGGACAGCTTGCCTTTTTTCAAGGAATCCTAGAAAGAATAGTAATTTCCTCAAAATTCTTTGAATTTTGAAGTCTGGATTTAATATGTAAAGCATGCTCCTGTGTTGTCACCTTATAGAGAAAAGGTCCAGGATCCCTGTTGACCCAGGATGGAGGGAAAAGAAGAAGGAGGTAGTGTACCTGCTGCCAGGTGGGTGGATCCTGTGTGGAGTTCTCATCATTGGAGAAAAAAGTATCCTCTTGAAGTGAATGATGCTGTGGACTAGGTGGTTCTTGCCACAGTTGCATGAAATTCTCTGGAGTCTCCAGGGCGGTTATGCTGGACTCACTACTTATAGGAGATTGAGGAAAGCAACTAAGGGAAATTGTCTCTGAAGATGGGCTATGTGCCAATGGTGGCTGATCCATGAAGGACTCCCGTTGCTCCTCAGGAATAAGACTATAAGAGAAAAAACTTGGTGCAGTGACATCGATGTAGAAATGATGACCAACAATACATTCTCCTGGCCATCAGCAGGGGCTTGGGGCAAATTCAATTTAGGTGTAAGACTTAACCTGTCAAAGTGAAGTGAATTTAGATCCTAAAGTTACAGTCACTTATCTCAAGTGGTTCTTTTTCTAGTGTGACAGCAGTCTGGGTTCTGCCATAACTGTGCAAGTCATTTCACATGCCTCAAAATCACTAAAGACACTGGTGGATGTGCAAAGACTACAAGAAAACTTTCCTAACTTCAAATCCAGTGCTCTCTCCATATCCAAAAACCTGGAGAATCTTGGGATCAATACAGCTTTCAAAGATCCATTCCAGACTCTGAATCTGTATTTTCAAAAGACTCCTCAGGAGGATTTTGATTATCAGACCAGTTGGAAAAGATGGTACTAAACCCACTGCAAACATCAGGGTCACTGATTCCAAAGGCCCAGAAGGCTGACTCAGATAATTGGCATTCCTTAAAACAAAACAAAACAATTCTACTACTACTAGCAATTCCTTCATCTTTGAGCAGAATCTTCTCTTTCTGGCATTTGGAACCAAAAACATTATTATTGAGCAGAAATGTGTGCATGCCTTCTTACTGCCACCCAGGCAGTTTTTGTTTTCTTGGCTCTTCACATCAGTGCAATTGTTTCACACCCACATTGCTTGTGCCATGGAGACCCCTTCGTCTGGTCTACTGTGCTCACAGAGTTCAGCAAAGATGGAGAATGAATCTGAGAACACAGGAGATAGTCAGCAGTGACCACTGAAGACTTTTCTACGGTCTACCTATGCTCTGATAGTGGGTTTGGGGAATTCCCCAGCGTTGGGGCTTCCTTATCTTGTCATTTTATTGTGGAGGTTCCTCTATTCCATCACTGCTTGCTTAGCCAGACACCATCCATGCAAAGGCAAGGAGGCCCGTGACCACAGAGAAAGATGAGTTGAGACAAGTTGCTATTAATGAAAAGGTTGCTGTCACCCCCTGGACACTCTCAGACATAGTGTATAGCCACATGGAGAAAGCAGTGACCTCAGCCCTTCTCCCGACTCCATACACTTCCTACCTAAGACTCTCGTTTTCCTGGTGCTCTGAGTCTTCATCATGATAGTAGTCAATGGTGTCTTGCTCATCTTCTATTTGGATAGGAGAATCGATGCGCTGGTTCTGCAGAATCATAACAGTGTTCATGTAGAGGAATAGATATGCCAGGTTGGCTTTGCAAGTATATCTACATGATCTGCTCCCCTTCCCTTCTACTATGGCTAGTCCTGAACCTGTTGTTTCAGTACCTCCTCCTGCAACTGCTGCTCCTGCAGGTATTGTTCTTCTTCCTCAAGATTCTCCTGCATCAAAAGACAAGAGATAAAAGTTTGCAAGAGCTTCTCAGAAGTGTAATTACCATTCCCACTCCATTCTCACAAAGCAGAAGATAACAGGAGTCCTTCCCCTCTGTGCACACTGGGTTGTATGACAGTCTACTTCTTTGGTGGGACACTAGTTTGCAGCCATACTCCTGGCTGGGAGAGTCCTGATAATTCAGTGCATATGCACACAAAAAATGTATGTTGTCTACCATATGATCAGGTCCAGTTAGCCTGGGATTTTTATGGTCTTGGACAAATGGATGGAAGCCTACTGGGTAGCCACTATCTCTAGTGAGTATAAATTCTTATGAAAATGAGACCTCCTTTCAATTACACAGTTACAATGGGCTTTCCTTACCTGTGTGGAGGAAACACAAGTTTCTTCAAGGTCCTCAGTCAACATGAAACAACGGAATGAATTACGGAAACGTTTGGCCTCCTTGAAATCTGAAATGGACCTCTTCATTCTCCCAGAGTACCGGCTTCTGGACATGATTTTTGAAGACTGGGGCTCAGAACTGAAAAGATGGTTTCTCTGTAAAGACACAATATCATAAAGGTCTTATTGACAGTGCACACCTTTCCTCAGGGCACGAGACATGCTGGGCATGGAACATGAGTGTCCACTGGAAGCCTATAGGAAATCATTGCTATTTGTGAGACACATTAGCCCCTGATAACGACCTGGCTAAGTCCAACCTAGCTTCTGTGGCCAGGAGCAAAGGGTCAAAATCCTAAGTCCTTACTGGAAATCACAAGATACCTCATGCTGCTCTACTAACTCCTTTAAAGTACCAAAGTCCTTCTCTATTTTTTCTTCTGCCACTTATGCAGAACTGGTCTCTGACCTGAAACCTAGTCTCTTGCATTATAAGAAGCTGTCACTGTTTCCACTGAATTCTGCTAGTTCTGATGTCAGTGGGCAGCCCCTGCATTCTCTGAGCTTGAAGTCAGATAAAAATCTGAAGGTTTTGGGGGTCATTCAAAGTAGAGAGAACAGAGGCCTGAAACAGAACAAAGGTAGAAGGAGGACATAGAAAAGATGGAAAGCATCAGAAGGGAATGGAGAAAGCATATAGGACTTCTGAATTGAAAACAGAACAGAAAAAAGATGGCATTATTCCAAAAGAACTATGTGTCAGGACTGGGAGCAGGGCCTGGAAATGACTTTATTTTCTCTAAACTGGACACTCTACATATATACAAGATGAAAGAGCCAGAGTCTTGATACATAAATAACTTAGAATATTAATGAGGAAAGTGTGCATCTACATGCTAACTCTAGAGACCAAAAAGAAAATTATATTACACAATGGTCATTCAATGCCCTGTATAGTTAATATGAGTACATAGCCAGGTGTGGCAGAGAGAATCATACAACCATACAATTTTTTTCTTGTTTGGAATTAACAAATATATATGTATGTTTAGTCCATTAAAACTGTCCAGTTCTGCCAGGCATGGTGGCACATGCGGGTCATCCCAGCCACTTGGGAGGCGGAGGCAGGAGGATGGCAAGTTCCAGGCCAGCCTCAGAAACTTAGTGAGAGCCTATCTCAAGATAAAAAAAAGAAAAGAAAAGGGCTGAATATATAGCTCAGTAGTAGAGTATATGCCCAGCATGTGTAAGGCTCTGTGTTCAATCCTCAGTACCAAACTAACTCTCTCTCTCAATTTAGGAATAGAAGAAACAATCCATACAAATTATCCTATGCACTGACCATTTCCAGGAAAAAATCTTCTCTCTACTATTCCTGGAAAATGAGCTACAGTCTTGACTTTAACAATTCCATAGAAGACCAGGAGCCTCACTGTTTGGGGAAGTATTCACATTCATCTGAGAAGGGATAATTTCACCAGGTGGCTTCCTTTGAAGGGATCATAAAGTACCTACCTTGCAGCTTTTAGCTTTCAGCCCTAGTTTAATCCTCTGGAACAACATCTCAACTTCATGAGCATGAGGGCTCTTCAACTTTTTGGATAAAACTGTCCTGTCCCTCCCCACTCTTTCCTTCTCCAGTGTCTTCACCTACTGACTATAACATGTTTTCCTGCCCCTTCCCTATCCTCATCTCCTTTTATTGATATAATCTAGGATGTAGCTACCTGCCACCCAGAAAAAAGCCCAACAATCACATGCAGAGCCAGATTGCACACACTCATTCCTGGTTATTTTGGCAATGTCAAACAAAAAGTTGTACATAAGGTTTAATTTCATATTAATCCAAAAAAGAAGAGAATGTTCAACAGTAAAAGGGGAACAACAATTTATTAATATAAAAAGGACTTTACAGATTACCACAAAAATTTCCTTCTGAGTAAGGCAAGGTGGTGCATGCCTATAATCTCAGCAACTCTGGTGGCAGAGGCTGGAGTATCACAAGTGTGAGACCAGCCTCAGCAATTTAGAAGGCCCTAAACAAATTAGTGAGACTCTGTCTTGAAATAAATAAAAAAGGACTGGGAATGTGGCTCAGTGATTAAGTATCCCTGGGTTCAATCCCTGTTACCAAAAAAAAATCTTTCTGAGTAGTTATGAGAAATTTCACAGCAGTCCACAAATCCCTGCAAAGGCAAGACATTTCAACATGGAGAAACTAAGGCTCAGGAATTTGTCAAGGTCACACTGCTAGGGCCAAACTCAAATAACAATCTTCTAACCCTCAGTTTTTTCATAAGATGAGGATGCTTTTGGCATTAGGGATAAAGTGACTCATGTTTAACCCAGTAATTGATGTACACATTTCCACACAACTGACCATGAACTCATTTTCTTGACAACCAATCCTGATTTTAATAATCCTGTCTAATATAGAAGATGACTGTCCAAACCTGTGACTGTGTACACAAATTTGGGGGTAGAGGAGAGGCAGAGTAGTTAATCCCTCTGTTTGGATTAGGCTTTGGACTGTGCATGGGTACTGACATTTGATGATTGGATATATCTACAGTTGTGAAATGTATGCTATGACATAAAACAAACTTCACTGGGAAAAACCAGCTTGCAGTGTGAGAGGCTTGATATGGGTGAGCAGGAAAGTTGTCTTCCCTGGAGATGGTTTAGCATTCCCTCACAGGTGATGAGGGTCATGGCTCCTAGGACTCATGTATGTTCCTAGTAGTCAAGCTTCCTATTTGGCTCAAACATCCCTGAAGTATAAAGTGCCCTTGTACATGTCACATGATGAAAACAGAGATTCAGTCTTAGGGAACTTTCAAGCTCCCTCTTTGTGAAGGTCTACCAGGTTCTCAGCTGCATCTGAAAATCTAGTATATCAGAATTAGTGAGACAGTTTTAAAAAATAAAGAACATGTTTTCTACAAAGTAAAACTAGGCACACGAGTGACAATTTGGGACTTTCGGCAAGGTTAGATTCCAGACAAATGTGTAGAGCAAGACTCCAAGATGTACCTGAGCGTCACTACTAGAAGCCATGCTAGAGGTAGGGAAGATCTCCTCCCCCACGAACTCCACATCGTCCTCCTGATCTACTGAGTCCCATGAATTCTCTTGGAATTCTGGCTCCACTGGGGACTGCTGGGCCACTAGGTCAACAACATCATCCTGGTCCATGGAGTCATCTATGTATTCAGAGTTTACTGCATATTCCAGGTCAATGGGGTCCTCCTGCTTCCTCACATCCACCTCAGATTGAAATTCAAAGCTCTGCAAAGATGAAGAGTCTGAGGAAGAAAGCATACTCGTGACTGAAAAGCAAAAGTTGCAATGTTATCAAAGTTACAATACAACAGGAGAGTACGGTTTTATTCTACATCCAGGATGAAGATGTGTCAGGTTACAGAAATCATTCAGAACATGATTTTAAAATCCATTGACATTTGAAAATGAAAGCAAAGGAGGGAATGTTTGAATTGACCTCTGCCTACACCCTGGCTTATGGTGCTGTGTAAATCCAGTCTAGTTGCTAGTGTCACTTCATTATAAAATTCTTTTGCTTTTGCTTCTGGAAATTTGGTGCTGGCCAATGGATAAAACAAAATGAAATCTAGTCATAGATCAATTCTGAACAGTGGGGTTTCTCAGAATATGAGCCCTTAGAAGTGCTCTTAGAGGTGTTTTGATATGGTTGAAGGGAGCCATGGAGAACACTGAGTCATGAAAATTGGAGAGTCATTTCGGAAGAGTTTGACAGGTTCTGAAATATTTAAAACATACACTTCCCATAAGCCCCAACAATCCCATGGCCAGGCATTTACTAAAGTGAACTGAAACCACACATTCATGCAAAAACCTCTACACGGATTTTATAGCACTTTATTCACAATCACCAAAAGTTTGGAAACAACGCACATGTCTTTCTACAGGTAAATGGGTTTTTAATAAAAGCCTGTGGTAAATTCCTAAAGCACAGTACTGCTCAGTAATACAAAGGAATGAACCAGTGATTCATACAACATGGAGGAAATTTCAACTGTGTTTTGTTTTGTAAAAGAAGCTAGATCAAAAAGACTAGACATCAGGGATGGGGGTGTAGCTCAGTGGTATGGTGCTTGCCTACCATGCATGAAGACCTGGGTTCTATCCGTAATACTGAAAGAAAAAACTAACCACTGTATGATTCCATTTACATGACATTCCAGAAAAAGGAAACCTACAGAGATGAAATACAGATCAATGATTGTCAGCAGATGGGCAACAGAGGCTGAGTACAAAGAGGCAGGACAAAGAAATTTGGAGGGTGATGGAACTGGTTCCAGTGGTACTGTGGTGATGGACACATGGCAGTTTGTCTTTGTCAAAACCCAGGCAACTGAATACCCTAAAGCCTGAATTTTGCTGTATACAAATATGAAAATAAATTTATTTTATCAATTATCGGGATGTGAGAAAAACCAAGTTTGAATGGAGACTGTGACAAGTGAATCTAACTGCTATACAAATAAATGACATATCAACAGTAAAAAGGGGAGGAATAAAGAGTCCAACCTAAGAAATTGGGAAACAGTGGTTTACCTGAATACTGTAATGCTAAAGATAAACAGAACTATACACACAAATTAACTCTACATGGTAATTTTGTTTCTTGCAGGGGTATGGGCTATCAATTGTGAAACCACTTCTTGGGATTTTTTATTATAAATATTCACACTTACGAATTTTCACAAATTGATAGATCTCATTGTGACAATTCCATACATGCATATATCATTCTTTAAACATATGCACTCTCCCTACTACCTGCTCTTGCCCTACTCTCTTGAAACTACTTTTGATAGGTTATTTTGCTTTGAGTGAATCAATAATTTATATTACACATAATAAGAAAAGGTTAGAATGAACCCTGTGGTACTGGACTGGAGTAGGAGGTGATCAATGAATCCCTATGCTGTTACTTTTAACAAGCTAAAATAAACCGAGAGCACATGCATACATACCTTAATATACAAACCTTTCCTACCTTTGCCCACTGAGAGGGGTTAGATGCAGTGGCATGTCTTTAACAATGAGTAAACCTAGCATCCCAGCTTTCACTTTTAAATACCGTTCTCCAAATAGAGGAATTAAGGTTCCTGAGAGAAGAGTTTGATTTCAATGACTTAGGAAAAACTTATAATAACAGAAATAAGGAAGTGAGGAGGAAAAGATGCAGCCATGGTGAAAGGACAAAGGAACCAACTGCAGAGAGCTGAAACAATTCAGAAAAATACATGATGATGATAATGGGGAACAGAATAATCATAAAATAATGACACGAGTCCATCCTATTATAAATGAATAAACAAGAGAATGAATGAATGAATGAATGAAGCAGGGAGAAGGAACAACACTTTTTTACAGAAGGATTCCACTAATAATCATATAAGGAATGAGGGAAACAAATCGGCATTAAGATGTACAGAAGTAAATTGCTGCAAGCAACTTACACTGATGATTCTGAAATGATTGGAGAGGTTAAGGAGAAAAAGGATATTTGCATATTCTCAGTGTAACCCCTGTCAAACATTTGGTTAAGTACAAAGGGGAAAATAGTATCTCGACAAGAGAGAAACCTCACAGACACCAACCTCACCAGGTGATCACATTAATTAACATCAATAATATGAGTGACCAACAGCACACTGGTTCTGATATGATACACTGAGTTGGGTTAACCACTTCGTGATTTTCTTCCCCAAAGGCACTTCCTGAAAATCATCTTGAGAAAACATCAAATTCAAATTGAGGGACATTCCATAAAATATCTGTTTACTCTTCAAAAGTAACAAGATAACAAAGGAGAAGGAAAGACTGAAGGAAACTTCCTGTGTATTTTCTTTTTACTAGTTTTATAACACTTTTCAAAGTCACAATTATTCCAAAATCAAAAATTTAGAAAATAGAAACATATGGATTAGGCAGAGGGACGTGAGCAAATTGCCTTTCAACCATGGCATGAATTTTGGATGACCACTTAAACTATTTGGGAAAATTCTGGTTTCTGGCTACTTTGGTTGTTCAGATCCTTGGCTGAACTTTCAACTCCTTTTCCACTATCAACCACTTTCCAAAAATGTCTTACATCTTCACGTTATTCTTATGATTTTCTGATTCCAAATGACCAAGCCAAATACATTATCAATAAACAATAGGGCAATTTGTTGCTCACTTTATTGGAAAAGTCAAGCCATGGAAGGTTTTAAAAATTTTTCCATTGTTAGTTTAACAATAATAAATATGAATATTATCTATTGGAAATCTAAAAGGTAAGTCCTCATAATAGGCTTAAAGCAATCACTGCTCCTTTAAATTTTAGAAATCACAGTTATAAGTTCATGGGCTTCAACTCCTTCCATTGTTTTGAAAGGACTTTTTTTGGAACTGAGCTATGAGACTGAAAGCAATAATGGAAGGGTTGTTAACTAAGAGTAGCTAAGAAACAGAAGCATTAAGACTGTGTTTAGAGGCTGTGAAAACAGAATAAAATAAAATATTAAATAGAGGCATTACTTCAATATATGAAGATTTCACAATATGAATTATCTACCATAAGATTCAGATAATTAGAGACACAATCTGTATTACATATCCACCCTCAAGTTTCACAGTTTTAAATAAAATTATAGTTCTGGAATGTGTTCACTATTGAAACTCCTGCAAGAACTATCATGATTTTTGACAGACTATCCCTTCTCTCTCTACTCCAATTAAAGCTTAATCACAAGAGGATTCTTTGGAATGCAGAACAGGCTGTATGAGTATGCAAAGATAAAATGCTATTCCTCTAAGGACTGAGATCTACCACCATTCTTTAAAAGATTAAAATTAAATGAGAGAGAATAATGCCATTTCTAAGCACTTGAACCTGTGATGAGATATTCATTTTTATTACTCTCAAATCATCTCACAAATTTATAGATGAAGAAAGCTGGAATTCACTCCAGTGATTTCACACCATTATAAGTAGAACATTATTTTCATTTGAAAAATTGTAACTATCCTTCAAGTCACCATTTTTCTTCCAATAGTCCCCATTCAAGTGCACGAATGTACCTACCTTGTGAATCCTGCATGATTCTGCAGGATGATATGCTAGTTTCAGAAGATGAACTAGAATCTATCTCAATGACATGAACAGCTTCTTGTGCTCCATACTGCTCAACCTCAACAATATCGACTTCATCCTATGAAATTCCAAAAGAGAAAGAGATGACATTTCATTTTGGTCATAGACTGGTCAACAGGAAAACTAGAACACAAACTTCAATACATTTCCTATCATGATTTCTAACATGAATTCAATTAATTGAATACCCAACACAAACTCATCAAACTTGCCCTTGAAAAATATTGAAAAATTTGTGGGAATATAACAACAAGCAGAGACTCTGGGTGTCACAACATATACATTGCTAAACCCAAGAAGAGAGAACATGTTTTTTAAAAAGTGTTTACAGATCAAAGGCCCAAGAAAAAAATCTTTCTTTCAGCGGTGTTGGATGTTGTCTTGGGAGGAGCCAAGGATGGCAGAATCCTCACCTTGCAGTCTTCATTATCAGACCCAAACCACTAGTTCCAAGAGAAGTGGGCCAGTAGCTACACAACTGCATCAACACAGATGAGACCACATTCCAGAGCGCCTGCACATGCAGCCTGGGTTTCAGTCGAGGGAAGGCCAACATGTAATGACTACTTCATGGTTTTCGGCAGAATACATCAAAAGTAGGACTACTCTAGGTGCTTTCATTAGAGTAGCGCAGAGGGAAATAGATTCTTGGGCACTTCATAAGGCAAGTCAGGAGCACACTGAGAATCCATTGATGTCAAACCCAGTGCTGTCTTCCCTAAGCCCAACTACTTTTACTTAACAGAATGAGGTTATGCCCTGGTAAACTCATCTGAAGTTGACAATATCCTAAGTAAAAAATTAATTTAATATACCTAACTTACCAAACACCACAGCTTAGCACCATGTGCTGTAATGTATTACTGTTTGCCCTGATGATCAGTGGCTGACTGGGAGCTCTGGTTCTCTACCCCTGCACAATGTTGCAAGAGAGTATGTAATAGCAGAATATCACTAGCTGGGGAAAAGATCAAAATTGGAAATTTAAAGTAGTTCTCCAAATGTTTAACACTTTCATGCCATTGTAAAGTCAAAGCTTCTTAAGTTGCAAGTCAAATCATAGTAAGTTGGGGATCATTTGCACATTATATTCCTACTGAGTGAATTCTTTTTGAATAGCATGTAGATCACTACTCATGTGACACTTAAATATTATTTTGTTTTGCAGTGAAGCATTTTATATCTCTGCCCCCTAATATTTAGTTATTTTTTGTTTGCAGCATAGATCAGGACTGATTTTCCTCCTAGGAGCCTGTGTGTTGGATCATAGTCAAGCATTTCAACTTCAGGAAACTGCACAACCTCACTGGCCTAGTGCACTGAGTTTCATATTCCTTAAGTGATATGTTACTTTAATTATTTAGAAAGGTATTCTGGTGGGGTGCTATTTGTTGAGATGGAGTATGATCTCTGTCTCTTCTTGGTTCCAGTCCTTATCACAGCCATCTATCAATTTATTCACTAGTTCCTTGCTTTGTGCATGATTTTCATTAGGAATTTATATACTTGTTGCTGATTAAGATGTCCATTTTTGTGCATACAAGTTTTAGCCTATCGGAGAAATTCAGTAAGCCTAAATGAACTTAAGTGACAGAAACATGCACAGTAATGGTAATGACCTGGGTGAGGGAACCAAGAAACTATTTTGGAAGTAAAAAGATACCAGTTTATAATACGATTAGGGCTAGGGCCTGAAGACAGTCTTATGAGATACAACTAAAAGTGTCAAAAATAGACTGAAATTGCATATATGGGCACCAGAAAGCAATCGACATTTCTTTTCAATTTTGAGAATTATGGTTTCACATTTATTGCATAATTGCCTCCAGTATGCTAAGGGGTTTGAATATGAAGTGTAGCTTTTGAGGCTGGACATGGAGTGGGCTTCAAATGTAGGTTCAAATACTTGATGGTTATGTGGAAAGGGATTCAAAAAGTGTGTCCCCAGACCTTCACATTTTCCCTGTGGTAACCTAATGACAAAAGTGCTCTGGCTAATTTTTTAAAAGATCTTCGCATTTTACTTTTTTGGGGAAAGGGGGCAGGGATCATACAGCTTCTATTAAAAATGACGAACAGACATGGGGAAAATGATAAATAAAATAGATGAGAAATTTAAAAATACAATGAGCTTAAAAATCCTCTCCGGATCCCACCTCTTTTCAATCAGTCACCCATTTATGTTATTGCCTTTACAACAGAACTTCTCAAAGGGTTTCCATACTCCACCTCCAATTTCACCATCCTATTTTAAGCCTTCTTCAATGAGAAATTATGTCCCTGCATTCCTTGTTGATACCCAGCTTGGTGACATCATCCAAGCTTACAGCTTTAAGATCATTCATGCTAATGGTTCTTGCATCTTCAGTCCACCTAAAATCTCCAATTGGATGTCTAATGAGCATCTTCATCATAAATATTTTCAAAACTAAGTTCCTGATATTACTCTCTCACAGAAAGCTTTTGGAGTCATTCTATAATTTTCTTTATCTCAGTTATTGCAACATCACTGTATAAATTGATCGACTCAACTACCTTAAAGTCATCCCTAAATATCAGAAAATCCAAAAGTTCTTTCTTCAAAATATATCTATAGTCTGACCACTTTTCACAACTTCCATTATTATCACTCTGGTCCAAGCAATCACCATCTCACATCTTGATTTCTCCAAATGCTCTCTTTGCTTTCATGTCTGTTCTTCCTCTCCATAGTCCATTCTCAACACAGAGACTCTTAGGAAACAAGTCAGATTATGCCATTCATTTTCTCCAAACTCTCTAATGGTTTTCCAGTTCATTCAGAGTAAAGGCGACAATCTGTACAATGGCTTCAAAGGCCCTACTCCCCCTAATCTCTGTCACATCTCTGACCTCACTGATACCTACTCTCAGATTTATGCACTCTGCCTCTCACCTCCCTCATGCTAAACATCAGACAGGCTTCCACCTCAAGGTCCTGCAGTGGTGTTCCCTCTTATTGTGAGCTTTCCCCCATATGTCCCCATGAATAGCTTTCTTGCCTCCTTTGAGCCTCTGCTGATATGTAACACTACACTTCCCCATCTGCTGCCTTCCCACTGCTCCTCATCTTGCTCTACTTTTTTCCAATAGCTCTTATCACCTTCTAATATTTAAAGTTTATCTTGGGACCAGGGATATAGCTCAGTTGGTGGAGTGCCTACCTTATAAGCACAAGGCCCTGGGTTCAATCCCCAGCACCGCAAAAAAAAAAAAAAAAAAAGAAAAAGAAAAAGGAAACGTTTATCTTCTTTATTGTGTCTACTACTGGTAGAATGTTGGCTTTTCAAGAGCAAGAATTTTTCACAATTTTGTCAATAGGTGAGTACATCCTCTCCCACTTGGCCTTTAAATGCATTTAGAATGTTCAAAGATACAAAAAGAAAAGGGATAATAATATAACAAAAATAGGACAATGTGGGAAAATAGATTTGGAGGCAGATGCTTATTTGGGTAGTACGATAACATTGATATTGGGATCAAACAGACCTGGGTTTGAATCATGGTCCTGCCACTCACTGTGTGACTTTGGCCAAGTTTTTCCATAGGAAAAGCTCAGGATTCATATCTGTAAATCTAGAATGCTAAAGGCTTAACACAGAGGAAGTCCTCAACACACTCTAGTTTTCAGCATTATTTTTCTTCTATCATAAGTACTATATCACCTGCAACTCTCATACTGAAGTAGGGCTGATCTTCTTAGAATACGTTTTAGACACTTAAGTAAGTAATCTGTTGAATAAATAAACCATTAAGTACAAAGCTACATGCTCCCATGATCACTCCTTAAGCCAGGGTTATCCTGTCCTCCCATTTATACGTAATCATCTTGGGCAGACTGCTTCCAAGTCTGACCTGTACTTTGGCTTTTCTACTCCCAGCCTCTGGTTCATGCTCAAAGCCAGTTGCTTCTGTAGACTCACCTACCAACTCCAGGCACAATGGATTTGGGTGAGAAAACACCCTGAAAACGTACAAGCACCAATTCTGCCAAACATATCTTTTCCATGTAACACAGTGAGGAGCAACAGATCTTTACAGATGGATGGCAGAGATATCAGTAGCTGACAACATAAGTCACCAGAGTCATTATTAAGAGCAGGCATTTGGGACCAAGTCAATTCGAAGGATTGACTTTGGATCGGCATCAATGCTACTACATCTGCCACTGTTGTCCAAATGGTAAGGTGGTAGTTTTGTGGAGAAAACTTTATACCTATTGCAAACACCTCTTTCTAAAATCCTTTTCAATTAACAACTATTTTCAATAGAACATGTTTCCTTAAATATAAGACTACCTATAGCAAATCTAATACACCAAAATATGATGTCCCCTGTCAGGGGTTTGTGTGTCTGTGTGGCTTTCTTTTTTTTATTTACTTATTGATTCATTGAACACAAATGGAGTACAGCTATTGTTTCACTGGCTGTACACAAAGTAGAGTCACACCATCTGTGCGTTCATGCATGTACACAGGGCAATGGTATCTTTTTCATGTTTCTTCTGCTTGGATTTAGTTGAGCTCCTTGGCTTTCTGTGTTTACAGCTTTCATTGGATGTGGAAATTTTCTGGTCATTAGTAGTTCATATCTATTTCTATGCACTCACCTTCCACCCTTCTGAGACTCCATTTAACATATATACTTGGCCACTTTGAGTTTCCAAAAGCTAACTTATGTTCTTTACATTTGTCCTTGCCTCTTGAATTATTTTCTCCTTGTGTGTAATTTTGGAGAGTTTCTATTTATCTGTCTGAACCCATTACTCTACTAAGTCTGCAATGCTTAATCTGCCATCAATCTCACTTAATATAGTTTCTGCTAAAATTTCAACTTGAGATATTTCCCTTATCTTCCATATCTCTATTTAACGTCTTCTACCTCATTTCCTTCTTATGTCATAGTTCCTTGAACATAATATTAGGTTACCAAAGATATTTCTTCAGAAGTGAGAAAGTTTTACTTTATCTTTTGAGGTGCAGGGGATTGAGCCCAGGGCCTCAATCATGCTAAGCAAACGTTCTACCACTGAACTACACTCCAACTCAAGAGTATAATATTTATTGAGAAGTACTTTGTTAAATGAGCAATAGTTGGAAAAGTCAATACAAAATCAGCCCTTCATATTTAAAATATGTACTCACAGATTTCCCACATGACAGGAGAACTTAAATACTCAACAGGCCTACTGACTGCACTATCCCAAGAATACACAGGCCCTTTATGGAAAAATCATGTGGAAATGTGAAAACCAAATTGACAGCATATCACGTGCACATAGCCCATCTACACTGCTTTTATTTGCATGTTTTTGCAGTACTGGGGATTGAACTCTGGGCTTCACACATCCTAGGCAAATGCTCTACCACCAAGCTACATCCCAAGCCCTCCATACTGTTTTTGAAATTCCTTTAAAATATGTATGAAAAGTCTTAGAATAGAAGAGAAGAGAAGAGAATAGAATAGAACAGAACAGAATGCTTTAACAGAATTCATTTGTGCTTCTCATATTTAGGAGTGCCTACTATGTGTGTGAAGCAGATGTTTGGGCATGATGCTGACCAATAAGAGAGCAAGGGCCCCTGTTCTCACTGACATTACATTCTACTGAAGGAATGCACATAATATATTAATACGATTCCTTTGAGCATTATTATATACCCCATGAGGTAGCCTAGTAGAGAAAATTACCACTCCCATTTTACAGATGAGGAAACTGAAGCACTCAGAATAACTTTCCACGGGCCACAAAACTTGTAAGTAGCAGAACTGGGAAACAACGCTTTATGTTCGGAAATCTCAGTCATAGTTTCTCTCTGTGGCACTGTTACCACTGTGGTGGTGCAGCCTATCGTGGGTGTCACATGCACCCATGAGGTGGTAGGTAAGGTTAAGAACTGCCTTGTCACTTTTGGACTAGGGAATGCCTTCTGGAATGCCTTTCCTGTTTCTCTGTCTGTCTTGAAGTTTGTTGTTATTTTGCACAGTAGAGTTTCAGATGACTGAAGGCTGGCCCAGGATGTACATTTCTAAAGGATTTGCTCTAGAAACATCTAGTGAGTAATTAAATGGATGATACACTGAGCATCTTAGGAAAAGGAGAGGGACAACCTAGGCTAATCAGGAACTGGTACAGCCCATGATGAGACGATGCAGTCTGATGAGTCTGTTCACATAGCCTAGGGAAGCAGGTAGGTCAATAAAATTCCATTATGAAAAGTATTCACAAGGAGAAAAGATCTTCAATCCAAGTCTGGATAGCACTAGCTTAATTCTTTTGTGCCTTACTTCAGAAACTGTTCTAAGCCTGGCAGTTACTGCCGCCCAATAAGAATGTCTACAAAATGGCAACTGTGGAACACCAGTCTTAAGAGATATTTCTTGAAATAAAAACCTCTCTATGCTAGCAACCTGCATTAATTAACTCATCATCCACATTACAGGAATGAGGGTCCAGGTTTTTAGACTATGGCTTTCTGTGTACATACATCCAAGGAAACAATAGCAGGCTCGCTGTGCAGTGTGTTCATTCGGGAACTCCTTCTTTGTCGTCGAACACTCCTATAAATAGGTGAAAACAGAGATGGTAAGCAAAGTTCAGCAGCCATTTAAATCTGAATTGCATATCACACAATAAAAAGAAGGCTTAAATAAGAAAATAATTACTTTTCATAATATATCATATCATCAGTCTTCGAGGTGTTACTTCCTGCACCAATACCTACAAAATAAATCACCTGGACCCTCAATAGAAGAAAGTTTGTTACAGGTCTCTATGCCTCATTTCAATAGTGGTAAGTGAAACAAGATTTTTAAAAAACCAAGGTATATGAGTGAATGTTCTTTCTCAATTTTTAAACCAAGCGCAATTACAAAAACTGCCTTCAGGACAATTTTAATTTTGTTTCCTGTAATTAGAGAAACTCTCCATTTTCTGGCTCATTAACAATTCATTTCTATCAAAATTGGAGTTTTGATGCCCAAGGTGAGAATGCAACTTCACAGCACACTCTGATCTGAATACTAGTTTGCTTTTCACCAATTAAGTAGAAGTTGAAAGAGAAAGAGGAGGGGGAGAGAGGGAGGGGTGAGAAGACGAGAAAGTGAATGTGAATGAATGAGAATCTTATTTTTAATATTGAAAGTAGTTTTCAAGCTTCAAAAAATCTATACCAGAATTTACTATTAAAATGTATTTTGTTTTCAAGAGTTTCTCTCAGGGTTAAGGACGTAGCTCAGTGGGAGAGCATTTGCTAATCCTTGGGTTCAATTCCCAGCACCATAAAGAAAAGAACGTTTTGTTTTGAAGGCCAAAGAGTGAAAATCCCCTATCAGTCAAAAAAACTGAGAAATGAATCTGATAATAACTCTAATAAAACTTTTATATCTCAGAGCAA
Source organism: Glaucomys volans (assembly GCA_020662805.1). Lineage (NCBI taxonomy): Eukaryota > Metazoa > Chordata > Mammalia > Rodentia > Sciuridae > Glaucomys > Glaucomys volans. The sequence goes on along the minus strand of JAJEJO010000944.1, from coordinate 959,948 downwards.
CACGATGATGATAAAAATGGCATCTGTGAAACCCTTGAAGTTCATTCAGAAAAAACAAAACTAATAGAAAAACTGGATCATTCCTTATGACTTCAGAAAGTGCATATTGATCCAACAGAGAGAAATTGTCTATTCTATATTTCATAGAACCCAGACAAAATGTATATTATACATATCATTCATTTTTAATACTATAAAATTAAGAAGACCTTGAACATTTATTGTGAATATTCAAAGTATGTACTATTAGAAAGTATTGAATTATATAGCAAAAAAAAAAAACAGGTAATGAGATATTTCAGTCATTCATGTGTATGACTGGACCAGAAAATGTCAGTAAGTATTTCTTACTGATTTGATTTTCCATGTTGAGTAACTTTCATATGAACAAAATCATGTGTAAATTGGTCCAGGCAACAATTACATGATTCCTAATTGAGAGTATCATTTATACTTTTTAACTGTTTTTCAGTCTTTGCCTAAATTTATGTGAGTTTAGTCTAAAAATAAATGCTGGTACCTGTTCAAGTTTGTTCTGGGCTTTCTGTTTTGTCTTCATGTTCTCTCTCCTGCAGAGCACATTGTATAGGGCAACTGCCCAGATCTCTATCTCAAGATCTGTCCCAGTGCTGCAGACTCACTCATTCAACTGCCTTTTGAAGAGGAATCTGGACGTCTAACACACACCTCAAGTCAACATGGTCCAGACTTTTCCTCCCCTCTCTCTTCCTCCTCCTCCATTTCTTCCTCTCTTCCTTCTCTAGTGCCTCCTAGCTTGGTGAATACACAACACCAGTCACTCAAGGCTGGAAGCTGTAAGTCATCTTTGACTTTTTCTCAACTCTCCTCTGCCTCAAGAGAGTTTACTGTTCCTTTCTGTCCGTGGTAAATGTCTTGACAGTTGTGAACATGCCTTGAACTCTTACGTCCCAGACACTTAGGACAATGCAGCAAGGTTACTGAGGTGCTTAATGGATATTAGCTGAGTGAGTAAATGAATGAACAAACTTAGTAGTCAATTCAATCAAAATGTTTGTATGTCTTTCATCTCGAGTGTTAAAGTACACACAGAGGTTTCTATCAGTTCCTTTATATCTAGGTGAAGAGCATTGTCCCATATGATAACCACCAGCCACACATAACTAAATTTAAATGTAAGTTAGTTAGACTTAAGTAAAAATTCAGTTACTCAGTCACAATAGCCATGTTTCAATTGCTCAGTAACTATGTGTGACTAGTGGCCACTGTGTTCAATGAAGCAGAGTATAGACCATTTCTGTCACCATGGAAAAGTTTTTGGACAGTGCTATAGGAAAGGATACAGTCTTACTGGACATAATGCTGATTTGACAATAGAATATTGTGGGGAAATTATGTTTTACCATAAGTTTATTAAATTGCATATCAAGAACATAAATAAGAGAAAGCAAATGTTTTTCAAATTATTCAGTGAATTTGCATTTCACACACACACCTTTTAAGATTATATAAATGGCAAATATTTGACTTAGAATATTAAAATCACAAACAAGTACACACATTTTTAAAGAAAAATATTCAGGAGTATTTCATACCAAACTAGTTCATACATGTCAATAATGACTCCAGACTCTGCATATGTGTAACAGAAGGTTTGCAACCATATTCAGTAGTGGCCTATGGTTAGGAACACATACATATACAACTTCCCTTTACCAAACTGTATCATTTAATTTTCAAAACAAATAAAAATGATCTAAGAGCACTGCTAGCTGTGGTTTTCTAAAAGAACACATTCTAATGCTACAAAGAAAAGCACCCACTGTCTCATTGGGTAAAATCTCAAAATATTACTCTTAAGCTGGGCCCTTGATCTTTCTTAGTCCTGCTCCATTTCAAATCTCTTACCAAGGTTTGATATTCTTTGGTAAAGCACTCAACACTGCTCTATTACTTTAATGTAAAGTTTTTCTTGGCTCAAGAAATCATGTGTTTCTACTTGCTATATAAATGAAACAGTAAATATGAAAATGATGTCAAATGAATACTGTCCTTTCATGGTCAGTGGAATATGAACTAAAGCATGTTTTTAACAGTTTTGGCAGAGAGTTAGGAAGCTGATGACAGTACAAATAAAATCCTAAATGTCTCCCCTTGTTTCACTGACAGCTGAGATGATCTAATCTGAAGTGACAGAAGGAAGACCAGATTTCCCTTCGAGCTTGCAAATTGACCAAATTGAAGGAGATGATTTTTAAGGCTGCTCTATCTAAGGCTAGTCCACAGGCTTGCAGAACACCTACCGTGCTCCATCTGAAAGGGGATTTTTTTTTTGTACCAGGAATTGAACCCAGGGTCATGTAACCACTGAGCCACATCCCCAGCTCTTCTTGTGCTTTACTTTGAGACAGCATCTCACTAATTTGCTTAGGGCCTGGCTAAGTTTCTGAGGCTGGCTTTGAACTTGAAATCCTCCTGCCTCAGCCTCCCAAGTCACTGGGATTACATGTGTGCACCACCAGGCCTAGCTCTGAAATGTGAAATCTGGAGTCCATTTCCCAGCATCCTCTTTTCCTTCAGGCTCATCTGCATCCCTGACAATGCAATTGGTTGGTACTGGCACATTGTCCCCCAAGAGACACTGTGCTCTCAGGAGAGGATTCCCTAAGCATCATGCCCACAATAGTCCCTTCTTTGCCTCAGTCCCCATTTATTTTACCAGTATTCAGGAGTGCTATGGAAGGTAGACAGAAGTTGGGGTCACACCCCTTAAATCTATACAACTTTCTTAGTCAATTGTATCTCAATAAAGCTGGAAAAATACTGTTCTCAACTTCTCGTGTAACAAGTAAAAGTAAAATTGCTTAAAATTTTTAAAAAGTACTTGGTAATCTGTTGAGTTCTTCACAAATGTGATCATCTCAAATACCCTCATCAACCACTCTCCCCCTAATGGTTCCACTTATAAAAATGATTTGGGGGATATAACACTGTAGTTTGCTCTTACAATTCTTCTTTTGTGATTTTCAGTTGCCTCTCCTGGAAAATGAGTTCCTCAAAGATGTGAGCTTTTCCAGATACAAGAAGCAGCATCTCCAAGGCTGACTGGGGTTAAAGAACCTGGTTTTTCTGTTTTTAATGGGAGAACCAAAGTATGATACTCTGACTGGAAAGGGTGTTCTGTTTCAATCTGCCAGTCCGCTCCAGCAGAATAATTTGTGTGTGCATGTGCCTGTAGCATGTGCTGGGATTGGGAGACAGGAAGAAATTGTAGCATGATGGCTTAGTATATAATTGTCCCTTCTCCCTTCTAATTCCCAACTCAAGAGTTCACACCCTTTACTGCTCCTTGACCACAGTGTGAAAAGGACTGGTATCCATGAGAGGATGACTTACGGTATATAAGCCAAATGTACCAATGACATCCTTCCATTTAGTTTTCCTGTCTTCTTGCTCAATCCACAGATATAATACAGATTCCTGTGGCTTTCAAATTCATATTCTTTGTGTGGGTTCACACATATATATTTAAATATGAGTACCATATATCTATATCTGAGATGTAACTGGTACATCTGAAGATGATACAAAACTGAATCTACATCACACAGACTAGATATTTTTACATAACAGAAAACAAAGACTTAAAAATAAATGTTGACTTTCAACTACTTAGAATGTGGGGTCCGTTATAAATTATCTGGCAAATAGCTATTTTTATATCATAGCTAAGAAAATCCAATTCTTGTTTTAGTTGTATGTATTGTAATAGACTTGCTTAAAGCCACTACTAATATACAACTAAAAAGAAACAAAACTCTGATTCTCATACATTTACGTATTTTACAAAGGATGAAATCCAAATGGGAAAATTTCCACCAAAAGCATACTCCATCCATTTCATAAAAACACCACACTCCAAAGGGCCACTTTGCACTGCTCTGGTGTGATTTTTAGATTACACCACTTTTTCACAAACACATCAGAAAAGGAAAAACATCTAACAGCACTCATTGGCATTTTCTCACTAGAAACACAAGAAATGCACAATATTCCTAACACTTATGAAGTAGATCATAAACATGGTAGAAATCTTAGTCAAAGGGCTCAAAGGGCAGGCAAGCTATGACAAGCAGTGCCCCAATGCCAACGAATGAAGAGAACACAGATGAACACATACCAAATCCACAAAAACTCTATTTTCCATGAAAATATGGCAGGCCATCATTAACAAAAAAAAAAAAAAAAAAAAAAAAAATTCAAGGTTTCATCATCTCAAAAAGAATATTGCCAAGATTGGCTTCTTTTGAACAGGGTAGACCTGTTAAACAGATAAGAAGTCACCTTTAGAATCTGATTAGCATTCTGTGTTCTGCACCTTTTACAAATATAGAGAAGGCAACGTATAGTGTTTGTTGGTGAGTCACTGGAACATGCCTGAATCCTAGCCTGGACGCCAGATGCTAACACTAACGGCATTCATGGGCAGAATGAATATCCAGGCTACAAACATCTCCATCATATATTTGTGGAAAATTCATTCCAGGAGGAATTCATAAATCAGACAAGACAGTATACTAAGACTAGCACTGTGTGGTAAGATATAAAGAAAGTTTACTGTATTTCTGCCAACTAATAAGCCCTTAAGGCCTCACCTTCCAGCTGAGGACAGAATGTTCTATAGGGATGCATCTCTTGCTCAGAGAATGACTACAAACTGACAGTTGAGATGGGGATTTTTTTTATAATTCATTGGGTACTGACTTTTCTTTCATGTTTCATTAATTTAATATTTGGATTTATTATCAAATACTTTTTCCAGTTTGGAAACTAATTTATCAATTAAAATTCATCGTATTTTATTTTATTTTTTTATTATTTTTTTCAGAGACATTCCTTCTCTTTTGTTATTATCAGAAGGTGGAGAAGATGTGTTGATTTAAGTTCTTCTAGGCAGATTGGCCAGCTGTGGGCTCTACATGAATGACTGCCCTGACTCAAATAGCCCTGAGTCCAAAATGTGGGTTAAACTCTGTGATTTTCTTTTCTTTCTTTTTTTAAAATTTATTTATTTTGATCCATTGCACACAAATGGAGTACAGCTATTGTTTCTCTGGTTGTACACAAAGTAGAGTCACACCATCTGTGCACTCATACATGTACACAGGGCAATGATGTCTGTCACACATTCTGTTATTATTCTTACCCCCCATCCCAACCCCAATGATTCACTTAACAAAGCACTTCAATGAAAGGAAACATACTCAACATTTTTACATCATAAAATGGAGCCTGAACAACTTGTTTTTAATACAGCAAGTGGCTTCAAAATTCCTGGCCTGATTTTGCATGTTCATGGTCAGGTTTTGCCAAATAGCTCATATTTGGCAACTCAACCTTCCTACTTTATAATCCACTCAGTCATCTCTCTAAAATGACATCATATATGTTTTTTTCTGTCATTTTTATAAGACTATTATTGTACCAGTTGGGGAAATAAAGCAACAGAGACCAACTATGTCTGTGCATAGGTTAAAAAAACCTTTTTATGTCTTTGCTGCTTATTAAAACACTGATGACCTATGTTGGCTGTGTAAGTATGTGATATGACTTTAAATTATGGCTTTGTGCTTTTCTTCTACATTCGGCATTCAGTTCCAATATTTTCTAGTGACAAGGTGAACACTTGGCTAAATACCTGTTTATATCCAAAACATCTAAAAATTAGTTAATTGAATAAAATAAGTCTCTGTACTGAGAGAGGTGCAAGCAGAATGCAATTTGGACCCTGCTGACATTGATCTTTGGATTTTCTAAAAGAGTTTTTTGTTTTTTTGTTTTTTAATTTCAAGGTAAAGTTGAGAGAGTTAGTTGGAGGACTTCTGAGACCAGGAGGATTCAAGCATATCCAATACAGAGAGAAAGGACGCCCCAGTGCAGGAATGATGGAAGAGCATAAATGACATACATACAGAATGGTGACTTTGTCAAAACATTTCCATTTACTTGTCTGCTCCATGGTGGGCAGCAAGTTTTATGACTCTGTGTCTTACCTAGAGAATGGAAAACTCCATGAGAGTGGGATCAAAACTGCATCCATCTTGTGCCTTTCTCACTGTGTTCTCAGTGTTCAATACTCATGGGAATTTACAGTTTTGTGGGGAATCCAGACAATTAAGTATAAGTCAATAGATGATGATAAATTATAAATTATAATAAACATGATGGACAAAAAGGCACAATACCAAGGGACAGGACCAAAAGTGATCATGGGGGAATCAATATAAGCCATTTGTGGAACAACACAATGGAAAAGCATTTTACGGCAAGGAGGCAAACATATGCCAAGGTTCTGTTTCAGAAAGGAGCTTTGGGAATTCACAGAAAAGAGGAGACTCCAGTGTGGCAGCATATGCTAGATATGAGATGAGACAGTACATAATGAGGTTTCTGGAATAGGGAGACTTGAGAGCAATATACCTTACAAATTGTAAAGAGCGAGTTTGAATCTGTTTACAAGTGTGATTGGAGAAACCCTTGAAAGTTTCTAAGGAGGACAGTGACCAGAGTGTATTTCAATGACTAGCACCGTAACAATCCTTATGTGACATCCTTATGTCACAAAATAGGAACTTTGATCTAAATCTCACCACTTATAAACATATTGACTCAAAATTGATCATAGATAAAATGTAAAACCTGGAACTATTAAACTTCTAGGAAAAAAAGAATAGTTAACGTAACCTTGGGTTGGGCAATGAATTTTTAAGATATGACAGCAAAATGCCAATCCACCAGAGGGAAAAAAAAAGTGACAATATTTTCCTTCCTCAAAATCAAACACTTTTGTTCTACTAAAGACACCATTAAGAAAATGAAAATAAAAGCTGCAGACTGGAGCAAGTATTTGCACATCAAATATCCAAGGAATTGTATCAGAATACACAAAAACTCCCAAAGATCACAAAGAAGGAGAAAACAATTTTAAAAACAGGCAAGATCTCTGAACATACATATTTGCCATACAAGTTATAATGATGGCAAATGATGAAAAGATACTCAACATTATTAATCTTTAGGGGAATGCAAATTAAAATTATAATTCAATAACACTTATGTGCTATTAGTGGCTAAAATTAAAAATACTGACAGCATTCAGTGCTCACTAGGATAGGAGCAACTAGAATTCTCATACCCTGCTTATAGGGATGTCAAATGGCATACCACTCTGGAATGGTTTGTCAGTTTCTTATGAAGTCAAATATGCAATTACCATATGAACTACCAGTCTCATTCCTAGTTATCTTCCCTACACAAACAAAATGATACTGTATGTATATCAAAAACTTGTACACACCAAGCACAGTGGCCCATGCCTGTAATCCCAGTGGCTCAGGAGGCTGAGCCAGCAAGATTGTGAGTTCAAAGCCAGGCTCAGCAACTTAGTGAGGCACTAAGTGACTCAGTAAGACCATGTCTCTAAATAAAATTTTTAAAAAGGGCTGGGGATGTGGCCAGGGGTTAAGTGCCCCTGGGTTCAATCCCTGGTAACAAAAAAAGAAAAACATAAACTTGTACATGAACACTTATGGTGTCACTACCCATAATTGCCAAAATACCACTGGCAACACAGAAGTCTTTCAAAAGGTGAATGAATACAATATGGTACATCTATATGATGAACTACAACTCAGCAATAGAAAGTTATTGATGCATGCAACACCTTGGATGAATACCAAAGGCCGTGTGCTGAAAGAAGCCAGTCTCTAACGACTACATGCTGCATGACTATATAACATTCTCAAGGACACAAACTAGAGCAATGTAGAATAGAAGAGTGTAGAATAGAAGCAATGTAGAATGTAATAGCAATGTAGAATAGAAGAGTGGTTGCCAGAAGTTGGAAGTGAGATGGGGTAGGGTTTCTTATGAAGAAATAGGGCAAGGGAGTTTTTTCAGGGTGTGCTTAAACAGTGATGATCACATGAATCTCTATATGTGATGAAATTCAAAGAAGCATACACCAAAATAAAATCATGAGGACATCAGGGGTGGGAGTGTAGCTCAATGGTAGAGTCCATGCTAAGGCCACACCAGAAAAAAAAAAAAAGAAAAGGAGAAATCTCAATTTTACTGTATAATTCAGCTAATAATTTTTAAGAAATATTTTTCAAAAATTAGAAAAATGTCCATCAAACAGAAAACATAAGAAACTTTGGTATGTTCATGCAATAGAATACTACTCAGCAACCAAAAAGAATGGACTACTGATACATTTGAAGCTAAGTTAGAGGGCAGACTCAACAGTGCATATAGTCTACAGTCTACAGTGAAAAACGTCAAAGCAGCAGTTGTTTCTACATCGTGAGATGATACAGAAGTGGTAGGAAGAAGCTTTCTAGTGTGTCGAAAACCCTGCATTTCTGAAAATTTTAATTGACAAGTAAAAACTATATAGGTATGGGGCACAACATAAAGTTCTGCCATATGTATATGCTGAGGAATGTCTAAGTCAAGCTATTTCACACGTGCATTACCTCTTGTACTTATCATTTTCTGTGGTGAGCACACTGAAAATCTACTGTCTTAGCAATTTTCAAACAAAGTATATTTATTATTAACTGTAGTCACCACGATGTGTGTCTTGATAGGAATGTGGCTTACTGGGTTTCATTTGTCAATGCTTATGGAATTATACACTTAAGATCTGTATATTTCACTAGTTGTAAATTATATCTAAAATTGTAAATTCTATCGAACTCAACTTAGGAAGATTTCTCTTGCAATGACATGAGTTGACAACCATAAAACTAATTTCTGTGCATTTCAAATTTGAGCAAATGAATGATTAAACTGAGGATAATGGGACCAGGTCTCTGGGACTATGGAGGAGAGTGTTGCAAATGTAGAAACAGGAAGACTAACATGAACACTGCAGGTTAGAATTAGAAGCATCAGTGTGAACTCATGGCTTGGTTATTTTATATCCACAGATATACAAAAGTACATATACATATAAATGGGTATATATGGATGAAAATATGTTTTTATGTCTAAGTATATGTATGTGTATTAATTACTCCTAAGTTAAAAAAGGGAAATTTATTTTACAGTTGAGAAACTTGATAGATACCTTTTCATTTATACCAGCAGAGTTACATCAACATGAAGAGAAATACACACATCACATACTTGCTATGATGTACTGAGACTACAACATTGCTTTTGTGGTATTCCTGACAAGAATGCATAACTTCAATCTAGTCAAGGGTTAGGGTTGGAAATCAGATATGTCTGCAAAATATCTAACGTGTATTCTTAAAAATACGCATATATATGCATATGTGTATTTATGTTTATATATGTTATATATATAATATATGTGTATACATAATATATATATATATGGAGAGAGAGAAAAGAGAAGAGAGATGGAATGGAAGGAAGGGAGAGGAAGGGGAAGAGAGGGAAAGAATGAAAAAAAAAACACAAAATGAGGCAAAAATGTAAACAGGATACACATGATAGCTGCTGCCAATATTCAAATTAAAAGTCAAAAAAAGGTAATGGAGCTAAAGATAAAAGATCCCAAGATAAGAAAAAGGGTAGAGAAAAATGCATTAAAACCAAGCAAAGAAGATACACGCTGGGCATGGTGGCGCACGCCTGTAATCCCAGCGGCTCGGGAGGCTGAGGCAGGAGATTCAGGAGTTCAAAGCCAGCCTCAGCAAGGGCAAGGCACTCAGCAACTCAGTGAGACCCTGTCTCTATTAAAATACAAAATTGGGTTGGGGATGTGGCTCAGTGGCTGAGTGCCCCAGAGATGATACACAAGAGGGGGATGGCGAGGGATAAGAGAAGAATGGAGGAACTTTGGGTGGTGTAGAGGGAAATGGGGTGAGAGGGGGTGGGGAAGGAAAGATGGTGGAGACAGACAGTATTACCCTACATACATTTATGATTAAACAAAAGGTGTGAATCTACATCGTGCACAACCACAGAAATGAAAAGTTGTATTCCATTTGTGTACAATGAATCAAAATGTAGTCTGTAAAAATAAAATTAAAACAAACAAACAAACAAAGCCAAACAGATCCTGTTCCTCTTCTTCAGATGACTAAAAGGCAAACCTGTTATCTTCATTTCAGGCTAACAAATGAATACCAGGAGGGGAAAAAAACCCACATTTTCCTTATCTGAGTAGAACAAACAGCTGCCAGGGTATTTATCCAAAATTACCTTTAATATAATAGGCAAGTACTTCAGATAATTTATCCTAGATTTTTCTAAACTTTGATATTTATTATTCTCTTTTTCAGTAATGTCTAAACCCTCAGTGATTTCAGTGTTGCTTCAATGAGTTTTAAGTACAAACCCTTACATGGAGCTTCCCCAAAAATATTAGTAACAAAATTGCCCTTCTTGATCACAAATGTAATAGACAGTCTAATGATTTTATTCATTCAGATGATCAAAATAATTTGTCATGTAGCTGAAGATGGAATATGGTTTGGGGAGCGGTCATATAAACAAAATGAGATATTAAAACACAGAATGCTGGGACCGCTTACCCCTTCTTCTATCTCTTTTTAAGTTTAAAAAAATCCCGATTCTTTAAATTTTTAAATATAGTTTTAAATATAGCACAAGGCTACTACAAAGTTTGCCAAAGGTAACAGGTAGCAGATGGAGTAGAATCAGTTGAATCAATCATGTAAGCTGTGGAGGGAGGTGGTGACTGATGCTTCACGTGGCATTGCAAAGCCGGAGAGAAAGTGAATGCACTGTCTCCCAGCTAGTCCACAGGGGCACAGGCCAGCTGCTCACACCTGCTGGGGGACAGTCCTTCCAGCAGTCTTCAATGCCTTACACACTGACCCTCTGCTCCTCTACGTCCACTCTGTTCCAGATGCCCTGGCATTCTTACCATTGTCCAAACTCACTCAGTGTGCTTCTGCCTGGGGGAGAATTTGTTCTTTCTTCTGGCTAGAATATTTTCTATAAAATGCACAAGGCTTGCTCCTCCAATCTTGCTCCTCAGGCATTAACACAAAAGTGACCCTTTTGTTGAGAGCTTTCCTGGCCACCCTATCTATACCATTAAACCACAGGAAAATGCCAACATTACACCATGTTTAACCTCTACAATCCCATCCCATGTGGCAAAGTCTAACAAAATTTAACATTCTGTCCTGTGCTGCTTAATAGTTTCCTTTGTCCTTCATCACCATCTAAGTGACTTTATAGTTTCTTGATTTGTTTAGTATCTTTCTCCTCCCCTAGACTGCAGGCACCCTCGGTATAAGGTTTTTGGTCACTGCTATGGCCCAGATCCCACCTCCCACACAGCAGATGTTCGATATTTGCTATAGGGATAAGTAAGTTTCACTAGGACTAGAGTGATGAGATCAGGCAAATTGGCTTGTTGAGCAGTAGACAATACCTCAAAACCAAAGATGCTCGACAAGTTCCCTGCTACTAGACCTTGGGAACATTAGCAATTGCATTGTCCAGTATTCTCTACTGTGCCTTTGGGTGAAAACATGTCATCTTTGAAGAAGCTGTCAGAGCTAACTCTTGTAGTCTCTTCTCCCTAAGTTTAAGGTAAAATTAAAGAAAAGTATTTTCTCTCAATACCATTCACAATCACATATTTTCCTAAGACTTCTTGAATTTTCTCTTGAAAGAATCACACACCACGCACAACTTCTAAAGCTGATGTCCTCACAGGAAGGAGCCCAGGATAATCTGGGTCTCAATTCCAGCTCTACTGCCTAATGTCTGAGCGAGTTAGGGTGAATCATACACCGACTGAGACTGCACTTTCTCATTTGTGTAATGGGTCTGAAATCTACAGATGTGTGAAGAATAGTTGGATTAATAACATGAAATCACATCATGAAGAATAGAGCACAAAATATGCTTGTGTTATGATGATGCTGTAATAGGGACTGGGGCTGTAACAACAAGTACTAAAAGAGCATCTTAGTTGCTTGCTTCTGACTCTAGCAGTGTTCGTGTCTTTGTTGGTCCCTCACTGACTCTCATGTATCCCTTACTTCTTTCTATCTTGGTCTACAATGGTCCAGGCAAGCAAGGCCTTCAACTCCAGTGCACCTGTAGCCTTAATGGAGAAGACCCCAGCTGTGGAATCCCTCTCCTGGAATTAAAAGTTCATTTTTCAATCTATATTAATTTTAACTAATACATAAACACATACACACATGTATATCACAATGTTTAAATCAGGTTAATATATCTATCACTTCTAACATTTTATCATTTCTTTGTAACGAAAATTTTCAAAACACTTTCCTCTGGCTTTTTGCAATATATAGTACTGATTGTTATCTCCAGTCACCCTACTGTGCAAGAGCACACCAAGCTTCCTGCTCGTCTCTAACTGTAACTTCCCACCTGTGGATCAACCTCACCCCATCATCCCACATTGTTCTTGGCCTCTGCTAACCACCATTCTACTCTCAGCTGGAACACAAAGTTCTTAAGACCCAAATATAAAACAGAAAATACAGGGCATCCTTCATGGAAACAGATACTTTTCTTTCAAACCATTGAAATTCTCTCTCTTGTTCTTCTTTCAGAAGTATAGAAAAATCTATAGCCTCTTAGCAGGATATTTCTTAAGATTTAAAAATGAACATGTAGATGGGTGTGGTTACACACACCTGTAATCCCAGCTAGGCAGGAGAATTCCAAGTTGCCAGTCTAGAAAATTAACGAGACCCTGTATCAAAATAAAAATTGTAAAAATTGAGCTATAGCTCAATGGTAGAGCACTTCCCTAGCATGCATGAGGTCCTAGGTTCCATCACCAGTACTGAAAAATAAATACATAAATGCATAAATAAATGCATACATAAACAAACATGTGAAATTACCTAAAGGAATGGAAGTATTTGGGTGGTATAAGTTCCTGTTACTCTAGGGACCAGTTACTTCACTAGCTATCCCTCAAGAGTAAATGAGTAGCCAAAATATCAACTGCAAACTACAACCCTAACAGGACACAATCTCCTCTTTTGATTTGAAAATATCCTTGGGACAAAGAGCAAATCTATGAAACAATTATGGTAGTACATAGTTATTACACGACTAGGTTTGAAAGTACTCATGGCCTGGGATGGATTACCATTTTGACAATCAACTGATCAGTCTACCAATGAATAGATATCACCTCTGCCAATTCAATATCAGGCTGTGTGCTAGACAGGATTGAAAGCGATGAATGCTGCCTCAGGCTAGTAGGCCAGCAGGATCCTCCAACAATGCATCAGTGAGACCTGAATAGGGTGGAGCCCAAAGAGTAGCCACCAAGTTGGAGAAGTGGGGAGAGGTTACAAGAAGGACAGGGGAAATGGAATTCAACAGAATTTTCTTCATTAAATGCACCAATATTTTTCTTAAGTGTCATTTCTCCCATATTACTTTCTAAATGTTAAAACCTTCCATTGCCTATATTTCGAACTTAAAAAATAAAGAATATATAAAACTATAGTGTAGTCATCCACAAATGAATCATAATTTCATACTTTATTTTTTTGATACTGGGGATTGATCCCAGAGATGCTTCTCCACTGAGCCATATCCTCTGCCCTTTCTATTTTTTGAGACAGGGTCTCAAGTTGCTTAGGGCCTCACTAAGTTGATGAGGCTGGCCTCAAATTTGGGATCCTCCTGCTTCAGCCTTCCAAGTTCCTGGGATTACAGGCATGAACACTGAGCTCAAATTCATACAGCAATATGTAAAGAAATAGTCTGTCTATGTTGCCCAGGCAGTATGCAAACTTGTGGACTCAAGGGATCAGCCTGCATCAGTCTCCTGAATAGCTGGAACTATAGATACACACTACTGTGCCAGACAATTCCTTGCAATTTTAGGATAAGCTTTTAAGTGCTCAAAAAGTGTTCTTCTAAAATTCTGTGAAGATCAGCAGTATAGATGTAGTAACTGACTTCTTTCAGCATCAGAATATTTTTGTCCAAATAAACTCTAAAAAAATATAGATCTCTGCTCAGTGAACACTCACAATAGGAATATTTCCTAAAATGGTGTGCTAATATTTTTCCGCAACATTCATTACCCAAGACTACTAAGTAAATCTGTTTTCGATTACATGCAAGAATATGTTGAAATCATGTACACTTCAGCAAGGGGATGTTGGGGTGCCACTCATGTATCTTGGCCACTTTCTGAATAGAACAGTATCTCATGTTCCCATTATCTAACCCTGTTTTGTTTTAGAGCTACTTGTTTCCCACAGTATTCAGTAAAAGTCTTATAAATGAGCAGAGAATCTAATGAAGGAAAGTACACAGCCATAAGAGGCCTACCAAAGTCCATGTACTATATGAAAAGTCAGGAGGGATAAAGTATAATAAGGGAGTCAAATGGCTGGAAGCCTTAGGCCTTGAACCACAAATAAAATGATGATGAAATTGACAAGAAGTGTTAGATTCTTAAAACAAGGAGCAATTTTGCTGTTACAAATGAATATAATCAAGGCATAAGCAGATGGGTCTCATTCAACACACAATGACAAATACAGTCTCAGGTTGGCCACAGTTTCCATGAGGCACAGGGAATGCCAACGAATCCTGTTGTAATACCATTGCCAGAAGCCTCCACAGGGACTCACACCAGCCACCCCTGAACACTGCTGTTGGGAAGGGAGGATCCTCTCCATCCTTTCTCAGATCCAGACTGGGAGCCACAGCAGATATCTCCTGTTAAACTCACTCTTTCACCTGTTCTGGTTTCTTTGCCTCCTTGTACCCTCAAATAGTAGCAGTGACCACAGCCTCCAGCTCCCTCCTCCCACCTCCAGCCTCCTCCTCTCCCCCCCAGCCCCTTTCTCTCCCCTCCAGCCCCTCCTCTCGCCTCCAGCCCCCTCCTCTCGCCTACAGGCCCCTCCTCCCATCTCCAGCCTCCTCCTCTCCCCTCCAACCCCTTCCTCTCACCTCCAGCCTTCACAAAAGTATGCTTTCCATCATAAGAAACTGTTCATGAAGTCCTCCTGTTTGCTTGTTTTATTTTGCTAAGTATCATTGGCATGTAGTACACATCTTTAATGTATTATTTCATTAATTACTTACTAGTACATTTAAAATGCAACATAGAAGGGAAACTGTAATCTATTCCCAATGCTGTATACTGTACACTGTATGCTATTGTGGTTTACAGCATACAAAGTGACCTATTAATGAGTTTATCAAGTGTCAAATAACTTGATAGTATTATAAACGATTTATATTTTGCAGAAACTCTTGGTCGGATGTCAAGTAGGTGTATAAACAGGGTTTAGTAATATCTGGCAAATTGAATAGCATTTCCCTGTAGGATAAGAATGTATTTTTATTTTTCTTCTTAAAATAATGAAATATTGGCTTCTATTCTCTAAATATTATCTATATTTTCAAGAAAAGTATTTAAGTCCTATTTTAAAATGTATTATCTTAACATGCAATTTAAGTGTCTGTCAGTCAGATTTGCTGTGTTCATTGCTTTGACTTTTTTTTTTCAAAATAAAAAGCCAGTTACCTGCATTTTAATTCTGTTGGAAATATATTAATTATATTAAGAAGGAAAGTGAGTTCACACCAGTAAATTGGTCATCTTTTTTTTCATTTTGATGCAAAAAATATATGTACATGTTCCTTGTTTCAGTTTTTTATAGCACATTGGAATAGCCCTCCATTACTTACATCAACACTGCCTCTTACCTGCGATCGCCTGATGTATGTTCCTCATCTGAATCCTGGACGATGATAGTTTCGGTGGTTTGTTTTGCAGCATGGAGTTCCTGCAGAAAAAAAAAACAGGCATATTTAGATATATATTTATGTACAGGAGAATACTTGACATTTATAACATGTATTAATTTTAGAAGTGTGCTTATATCCAATGCCACAACCAATTCCCTTATCAAGATGACAAAGATACTGGATTTTACAGATGTGAAAACTGAGGATTATAGAGATGTTATGATTTGGCCCAAGTCATAGAGCTGTAGATCCAGAAGTATATTTTCAATTTCTTCTTTCTGTATATTTCACTTGCCATTTAGAAATCAGGATGGCTTTTTAAAAATAAGACCAGGTCATGCACTCCACTGTTTTCCAATGCATTTAGAATAAAATCCATGCTCATAACTATGGATCTCAAATTTCTGCATAATCTGGCCTCTGCCTGCTTCCTGGATATCATTTTCTACTACTCCTTTCCTTCCCTCACCTTACTTAATCACATAACTTACTTGGTTCTTTCAAACTCTCCAAGCTAGGTACCACCTCAGGGCTTTTTTATAGCTATCACATCTTCTTTCTGGTTCCCCTTCCTTTCTTATCACTATGGAGGGGGTGTCTTGGTGCAAAGGACAAATCATCAGAAAGAGACTTCCCAAGCACTCTGCTTGAACTCTACCATTGGCCACTAGCACTATATTCAATGTTATCATCTCCCCGGCACTTGTCAGCAAGTGCTTAGCAACTGTTGATCTCCCCTAGTGTTTCCTTGGCACCTAGCACAGTACCTGGAACATTACAAGTGTTTACTGAACATGTTACTGGATGAATAAATTAACTTATCCTGAATCTATCCAATGATTTCTAAAGATTTTTTTTTCTTTTTTAGAGACAGAATTTGTGAGCGCCAAATGAGGAGAACAGAAAAGGAGAAACAGATTTTACAATCAATTACCAATAAAAATAGACACCTCAAAATTCACCTCAAAACAGATGCACTTCCTCTTTCAACCTTACACAATCCTCACTTACCCTGTTTCAGACACAGCACCTAACTATTTTATAGTATATCAAACCCACTTGTTAATGACTGTGTATCTCTTTCAAGTGTGTCTACATTCCTCGCTAAGATGCCTCACCTTCTGAAATACAGGAACCAATCTTTCCTTATTCACGTATCTGCTCCATCAAGAGCATTAGTGATGCTGCCCTGTGGCTGAGAGACCAATGAGGAAAGGAAACCCATGTGGCCACACAACATACTCACCTTCAGGACTTCAGATCTGAGGATACAAACAGTTCCCACAAAATAAAACTGATCCTCCCAGAGAAGATTGTCAGCGATCGATGTTGCAGGGCAGGTACATTTAGGATTGAAGCCTCCAAAGAATAGCAAAGATTCTACAGATGTGACAATATCATTGAAAGGTGAATTGGTTAAATTAAAACAGACACCTACCACATCAGAATGCTTTTTAGCAGCCCAGTGACAATCTTCAAAAATCTGAGCCATGGGATTATTCCTGGCTTCCTTTCTTTTCCAGTCAACCTTCCCACAGTGGTCCCCACCAAAACACAAACAAGCCATTTACTGAGAATTGGTTGTGAGTTCATGTTGGTCTCAGTCTTCTGCTATTACTCCATAGATGGATGTGTTAATCTCCAAAAGACTTCCTTCTTTCTCTTATATGGACCACACAGATATTATATGTCTCTCTGTGTGTGTGTGTGTGTGTGTGTGTGTTAGTCAAGTTAGATCTTTCAGAAAGGTTTCCCAGGGCTGGGGATAGAGCTCAGTTGGTAGAGTGTTTGCCTCGCAAGCACAAGGCCCTGGGTTCAATCCCCAGCACTGCAAAAAAAAAAAAAAAAAAGGTTTCTTGACTTAATTTCCAAGAAAAAATGAGATCTATATTAGCAAAACTTTTTATGGACTAATTTTTATTATTTACTTCCTTATTCACTCGTTTGTCTCTCACATCCTCACCAAGATTTGGCATTATTCAATCTGTGCCATTCTGGTGGGTGTATCACAGTGACAGTAGTGCTAGCTTGCAGTTTTTAATTTTTTTCTTTCTTTGCTTATTAGTGAGTTTGAGCATCCTGTAATATATTTGTAAGCTATTTGGACTTTTTATCTCTGATTCAAGTCCCAGATGCTTTATGATCCCAAACCAGTTCATGTAAATTATGTTAATTTCTCAGCTTGCACTTCCTGAAACCTCAAATATCAGGCCCCGTATTTACACATGACACAAACCTTGGTTTTGCTTTCTTGTAAATGGCACTTTTTTTGTCTGTTCAATTTTCTGAAGAGATGGCAAACTTATTATCCCTCTAGGCTGGGCAGCAGAGCTTTAAATGATCTCTAGGTTTTATATATTGGTCCTTGAGAGGGTGATAGACTCCAGACCCCAGCCGATGCATGATTTCAGACTCAACCTGGACACCAAAAATTCCATTTCCTCACTACCACTATTTTGTCTTTTAATTTCTGGTGCACATGGAGTTTCCTTTCTTTTAGCTTGGTTATATATTAAAATTCTTTCATTAAGTCTTAACCAACATTGCCTTTTTTGTAAAAGGAGAGTCATCCTTTACCAGTTCAATTCAACATGCTTCTATATGATCCCCATGTTGTAAATTTCAATATTAGTTATTTTAATGTCTAATGTATGTAGCCAGAAAATGTGACTCTAGGGATATCAGAGAATTTGTGAGTTGCAAGAGTAGGCGAACATTTAGTTAGTAATGAAGGGCTACACAACTCATGAATTTCATCTAGAGAAGATGAAATGAATTGCTTACCATTGCAGATGTGTTTGAGGCTCAGGATAAATTTTGCATATTCATAGGTAGGACTTTCTTCTAGTTCATCATTTGCTCTTTTTAAATAACAGCAAAACTCAACATGGTTCCCCACTAAAAGAGACAGGAACAAAAAAGTCTACATTCGTACTGTGCCACATTCTGCTGGATTATTTCACATGACTAATGTCTTACTAGGACCAGATTTCACAGAACATTGTTTTATTTCCATAAACATTAGTACTCATATAGCTATCTCTGTCATATCTGTAGAATAGGCTACTAGCTAGAACATTACAGATCTCATTTATTTTATTTTATTTTTAATTTATTTTTGGTACCAGAGATTGAACCCAGGGAGGCTTAACCACTGAGCGACATCCCCAGTCCCTTTTTATATTTTATTTAGAGACAGGGTCTCTCTGAGTTGCTTAGGGTCTTTAAGTTGCTGAGGCTGGCTTTGAACTTACAATCCTCCTGCCTCAGCCTCTCAAGAGACTAGGACTACAGGCACGTGCCACCACACCCCTCATTATTTTTATAGCACTAATGCAATTATACAGATACTGCACTCATAAAGGTTCTTGGTAAATAACAAGATTTAGCAGAGGAGTGACTTTTTCACAGTAGAAATACAATTCATGATGTAATATAATATGAAATTACATTAATATATGATTAATATATTAATCCATGTTTTAAACTTACTGCACTGATTCATGTTTTAAACTTACTGCACTGAGTTTACTTGTCCATTAAAACCTGAAAACTTACTATTTACAAAAAACCTGGGCTGGGGATGTAGCTCAGTTGGTAGAGTGCCTGCCTTGCAAGCACAAGGCCCTGGGTTCAATCCCCAGCACCACAAAAACAAAACAAAACAAAACAAAACAAAAAAAATGATCTGTACCTGAGCATGACAAAGGAAGTTTCAGTGTAATCTTACGGTAGACTTCAGTTTTTTCTTCATCATGTAGAAGGCTCAGTAATTTTTTGCCCACAATATTCTTCTGTGAAGGGTGGAAGAGAGAAAAGTGGAAGAGTAAATTTTGTTCCATGTTTTAATATTGTTCATTTACCCCATCTTTAACTTTCTGTGAGCTTAGCCCCCACGGAACCTCTGTGGTTATACCTGTTGTACCTCACACAGTTCACATTACTCTATCCTAATGAGCACTACCTCCTATTTGTCCAGAGCATTCATGAAAGCGCCCCATCTCTCCAGCAATTATTCCACTCATTGAGATCTCCTGTCACATTCTACCCAGCTTAGGTTCCAGAGTCACTGTAATTGTTCCCATGTGCTCTTTCCCTCCGCCATATTTGCCTGGGAAAAATCTCCACTCTGGTTACTTCCAACTCTTCACCTATCCCACACCTTTACGCAAGAGACTGAATGTGATGGAAAAAGCAAACCAATGTAACAATCATGGGGAATAATGGGTACTCAATCCTGCCCCAAATCATTTCTATTGGAATTTTCTTTTTTTTCTTTTTCTTTTTTAACAATCAGCTTTATTTTATTTATTTATTCATTTATTTTTTTGTGGTGCTGGGGATTGAACCCAGGGCCTTGTGCTTATGAGGCAAACACTCTACCAACTGAGCTTTATCCCCAGCCCTCTATTGGAATTTTCTCTCCTACTCTTCCATGTGACTATATCTTGCCTTTTCCTCCTCCTTCAAATCTCCAAACACCCAGCTCTCTGGATTATCAGCTGACCTCATTTATTTCAGTGCAAAACAGGAAAGGGAATTATCAACACCTCCCTGCCACAAACTCACCGACCTACTTATTCCCATGACTGCAGACCTGCTCTACTTCTATAAATAAGCTCGCATGTAAATCTAACCCCTTCACTTCTGCCTTCAGTCTCATTCTCTCTTGACTTCAAATATGCCATTCCAGAAATCCTAACTGTGGCCACACATCACCAAGCTTTCACTCTTGGCTCGATCTTCTCATAACCAAGCAGATGTGTATTGTGCATGCTACTGCAGCTGTTGCCTCAAAAGTAAAAACAATACAAAATTGTTAGAACGCCAAACCTTCTCTCTTCCAGCTCTAACTCCATTTCTCTGATCTACTTTGGAGAAAAAAATTCTTGAAGTAAACTATATTTCCTGTCTAACCCTTTCTTCACTTCTCACTTTCCCTTGAAACCATATCAACCAATTTTGATCCTAACCACCCCACTGAAACTGTTTTTGTCAAGATCACCAAAGACCTCCATATTGCTAAATCCAATAGTCAATTTTCAGTCCATATTTTTTAATTATAAAGCTGACTTTAATGAAACACAAAGAGTATATTCCAAGTGATGGTCCTCAACTTTTTGGGGTGATATCCATCAGTGCTCATCTTGCTTAACATCTCAACATTTGATGAAACTATCCCTTTTCTTTTATTAATATTCATTATTTTTTGGATTGATACATACTATTTATACATATTTGTGAATTACTATGTGATATTTTGATTCATGTATACACTGGGTGTTGATATACCAGAGTAATTAGCATATTATAATTTCATTGGTGAGTACATTCAGATTTCTCTCTTCTGCTTTGAGATACACAGTGCATTATTGTTAATTTTATTCACTATAGAACACCAGAATTTATTCCCCCTGTAATGCACCCATTGACTGAGCTCTTCCTTCCTTCTTCCTCAGTATTCTCCCCAGTTTCTAGTAACCATGACTTTACTCTCCACTTCTATGGGATCAACTTTTTAAGTTATCCTTATGGGAGAGATCATGTGCTGCTTCTCTTTCTGTACCTGGTTTATATTACTTAATATAATGCCCTCCAAATCCACACATGCTATCTATAATGATAGGGATTCATTCTTTTTAATGGCTGGGTAGCATTCCATTCTGTATATGCACCACATTTTATTTACCATTTGTCTGTTTGTGGACATTTAGGTCAATTCCATATCCTATATATTGTAAATTGTAAAGCAATGAACATGTGATTGCAGGCATCTCTATTTTTTAGAAAATACTGTTAGTTGTAGATGGACACATACCTTTATTTATTTATATTTCATGTGGTGCTGAGGATCGAGCCCAGTGCTTCACACATGCTAGGAAAATGCTCTGCCACTGAACTACAGCCCCAGCCCTGCAGTTGTCTTTTCAACACATTGATTTCTAACTCATGCAGAGTAAAAGCCACTGTCCTTATGGTGTCGTTTACCACTCTATGCTCTGGTTCCTTCCTGCTCTTCACTCTCCTTGCTTGCTACACTCCAAGTGCATCTTTAATCACATCCAAGTACACCAAGAAAATACACATCTTTGGGCCCTTAAATTTCTCACATCTGCTTTGATTGCATTCCTGTTTTGACCGTTTTTCTACTCAAAATATTTGTATTGGTTCTTTTTAGTTATGCATAGCATTAGGATTCATTTTGACAAAGTGATAAATGCATGAAATATATCTTGTTCTAATTCAGTACATCCCAATCCCCTCCCCTCCCCCACCCCTTTTCCTCTGTTCTAGTGCTCTTTCTGCTATCTACCTATTTTTTAAAATTAGAGTCTTGGGGATGTGTGGATGTACTTGATGGTGAGATTAACTGTGGCATATGCATATATGTACATAGCAGAGTTAGGTCAGATCTATTCCACTGTCTTTCCTTATCCCCCTGACATTCTGCCACTGCCTTGTTACCTGCTTATTATGTGTCTCCCATTAAAATGTAAATTGTGTTAAAACAAAGACCTGTTTGTCTATTCACTGCTGCATCCTCAATACCTAGAACAGAGCTTGGCAAAAGTGAGCCCTCAATAAATATTAGTTAAATGAATAAATAATGCAGTGCCATGTAGCTGAAATATAGTGACACATGGATAAATTGAATATCAGATGTAGAAGTAATGTGTTTTTAATGTGATAGGAACAAACTAATAAACAACGTATTCTTTGTAACTGAATAATGGCTTTGAGTGATGAATCACAAATTCAAATGAGTTTTTTAACTGATTACTATTAATAATCTACAGTCAATAAATAGAAATATATTTTAAGGCCCATTTGTCGAAGCAGCCTATGAATTGGCCAATGCTCAAAGTAGCAGATGGATCCTGTCTCAATCAAAGCAAAGCTTGGCTTGATTCTGGATAGAAATATTAATTTAGCAAACAAAATGTTATGAAATTAAGAAGCAATTTATTTTGTCAGTGAATGTCACAGTAAATTATTGCCTTCCTGAAAGAAATGTAGATTTCTTTTTATTAAACCTAACTTTCTCAATAAATTACCTTTATTGGTTAAGTTATAGAATACAATTTCAATACAAAACCAACTTGTGTGTGATCAGTGGAAGCCTCATTCATTCATTCATCTAACAAATGGTTAGACATCTGCTCCATGCCAGACATTATGGTAGGTTTACTAGCTCACAGAATCCCCATGAGAGGAAGAATTGTCCTCTCTTATTCATAAGGAAATTAAGGCTTGTCCAATTGTTAGGAATACATAAACTCAGAAATGAGATCTGCACAAAAATTGAAACACCCCTCATTTATTGTTATTTCAATTACATTGTAGCTGCCTCAAGTCCAATTTGGTTCAGAATCAGTCTGAACCATTTCCTGCATTATGGACACTATGTGATGCTATCAATTTTTAAAAAATTGATGGGCTGGGGATACAGCTTTCCTAACATGTGCAAGTCTCTGGGTTCAATCCTCAGCACTGCAAAAATTAAAAGAAATAAATGATTTTCATACTGAGTACTTGTAAAAATTACCAGAAAAGATTGAGATGAAATATAATTCCCATGAGCACACAGTCCAGTAGGGCAGATAAGATACACACAATTATGATGTGAATTATAAAATAGTACCATAACAGGAAATATGAAGTTCAAAGTCTTGTCAGTTTTTTCATTAAGAGAAAGATAGCAGTGTCATTTAAAAGAATCAAAGTGATCTGAACTATATTTTGATAGTCTACATTCCCATGGATGTGGATAGAGGCAGTAAGTTTCTTGTTGATTCTGTAAGGGTGAGACTAGTGACAATAAATCTTATAATTAATCACCAACAGAGATGTAACAATCACTCCAGTGACCCTGCTCCTTAGCAAAAGGGCAGAGACCTGAAAGCATTATCAGTCTTGGGTTGTTTTTGTAAATCTTTGATACTTCTTGTTATTATTACACAAGGCAGAAAGATCAACATACTCAGAGCTTAATGAAGCAAGGATAAATACCAGTGAAAAATTAAGAAGGTTTTTCAAAAGCCAAGTTTGAATACCTATCAATTTCACACAAATATTAGTATGGTCTCAGTCATGGTGAAAAAAAAGACATTTAGAATCTAGGCAAGAAGCATCTTCTTTTCTGCCAGAGACATTCACATTAAACATGCATTAGCAAAATGTTCAAGTGTATAGAGCAAAGGGAAGGATAAGAGCCTCTGCAGGAGGTTCAGGCTGGATCTCGAATCAAATGAGACTCATCACTGGTAATTCTCTGCTATGCTGTTAGCTTCTCAGGGAGAACAAAGGAAACCTCCACGGTTATCGCAAACTAACCATATACCTACCTTCGAACCTTGCTAAATTCTTGTTAAAATTTCAATGCTGAGAAACTCTTTCCATGGTGAAGTGTATGTTTTTAAAGTTTCATTTGCTTAAGAACTACACAAAAGGATAACTGTAAGTAAGTTCCCAGATGTGAATTTTTTCAAGGGGATGATGCAGTAGGATGAGTAGGAGTACAAGCTTCTAAGAACAGAAAGTAGTGTCCACATTTATGTGACATGACCACAGATGACTATGAGGTTTCCTAAAGGAAAAACTGTCAAGGAAAATAAATGACTGGGAAAATAAGATGGAAGATCTCAGATGTAAGTTTAATACCATGGTGATTATATTAGACATCACTATTTTTTACAGCATGTGTTATTACATGTAGCTTGAACACTTCCCATCTCTCCTCCATATCCCTTTATAATCCATCAATAAAACTTATTTTACCTACAAAATGCCTCAATTCCAATCCTATCCCATCCACTGCCACCTATTGCCAGGAACGTTGCAACTGTTCCCATGCCTGCTGCCCATAGTCATTTCTTAACGCATCAGTTGAGGTGTCATAAAACCGAAGTCAGAGCATGACCCTCATCTGTTCTAATCCCCTCAATGACTTCCTCTCATTTGAGAGAGAAAGGCAAAGTCATGGCAATGGTCATAGGAAAGGTGGCTCAATCCCTGGTACCCCTGTGACCTCATCCTCCCCCAGCTCTCCTCCTTTTGCTCACAGCACTGCAGTCGCACCAGTTTTTTTGCTTAACCTTTTCCACACCAAACACATTCCTGCTTTCAGGTCTTTATAAATTTTTCTGTCTAAAACACACTTCCTACAGCTATCAGCATGACACACAAACTCACTCCATTCAGGTCTCTGTTCAAATGTCACCCAACCAGAGAGGCCTTTTGCTAAGCACACTATTTAGCAGAGCCTGCTTTCCAGCACTAAGTATTATTATTTCCCCACTTTCATATGAGGAACTAAAGGTCATGTAGTTAGTGAGTGCCAAAGCTCAATTTTAATCTCCAGATGATTTGAATCCAAGCACCAAGTTTTTCTAGCCCATCATGCTCTCAGTTTAGAGTTGCCCTAGACAGAGATGACAACATTTAATGACACTGTAAATTCCTGGTGCCAGGCAGATACTCCAGAAATGATTTGGTCTACATACTAATATAAGATGGGTCCCTATAAAAGGAAAATTTTAACCAAAGCCTGGGGAAAAGATTTTCTATTTTTAAAAATTAAAAGTCATTAGGAGTTAATAAGAAGACATGGAATGTTGCCTCAGGTATAGATAGTCATTTAGAATCCTGTTTTATAGGAATAAGAATATATGACTTCATCTGGGTACAGTGATGCATGCCTGTGATCCCAGTAATTTCAGAAGCTGAGGGGGGAGGATCACAAGTTTCAGGCCAGTCAGGGAAACTTACTGAGATCCTGTCTAAAAATGAAAAAATAAAAATAAAAAGATCTGGAGATGTAGCTCACTGTTAGAGCACCCCTGATTTAAATACCCAGTACCCACCCCGCAAAGAAAAGAATATGTACATTCACTCCCAGTATGATTTTGTGCAAATGTATTCATTACAACTTTATTCTTTTATTTGTGTATGTGTGCATGTGTGGTGCTGGGATGGAACCCAGGGACTTGAACATACTAAGCAAGCACTCTAGCACACAGCTGCATCCCCAGTCCATAGGACTTTATTTTGGAATATACCGATCTTAGGTAATCAAGTCTAGGGTTTAAGGTACATAGTTCGATACACATGTCCCAGATACCTTTATCTTATGGTGACACTATGTGTGTATGTGTATGTGGTACCTCAAATGCTGAAGGGTGAAATTGAAACTTTGAACCAAGCACATAAAGAAATCAGGATAATATTATAACTGGTACTATTACTATAAGAAATACTCATTTAATAGTAAAAAGTCACCAATAACTCATTTGGTTGTGGTATGTGATGTCACAAGAATCTGAAACATTTTCAGGTCTTCATTATAAGAAAACTTCAACTGTAATTGGTGACACTCACACTCTTGTATAATGCAGATTAATAAGACCCTCCTTTATGATATAAATATTCTAAAGTCCAATTCAGTGTGTACCTCTAATGTTGCATTTTATTCAGTGGTTTTGGCATCCTACAAATATAAGCTCAATGTGAAAATTTAAATTGGTTTTTGAAAGGAACAGAATGAGAAACAGGATTGTACTATCTGTAAATAAAAAGAAAAGAGTATGAAAATGTCATGTGTACCATGGAACATGCCAGCTGGTATAGTTTAATTAGTGAAATAAGCATCTAATCCATTTCCAACTCCTATTAATTTTCATGCTCCAAAATCAAGTGCTTTAGATCTCTGGTTCAGAGTTTGACAAGTTCTTGAGATGTTCTGTGGAGTGAGGAATATATAATGAAAACAACAACACTCATATGATTAAAATAATCCCCTCAATGATACAGCTTTTGGGGGCCAGGCTTCTGATGTACTCCATATACCACCGTTCACATGTGCATGTATCTGGAATAGAATTCATATGTTGAAAGCTAACCTTTAATGTGATGGTATTTAACAGTGGGATCCTGTGGGTGATTCAGACATGATAGGGGGAAACAAGTCCCCACGGAGCTCCTTTGTCTCTTTCACCACATGAGGATACAGCCAAAGGAAAACTGTGAACCAAAGCCCTCACTAGATAACAAGTCTTCTGGCTTCTTCATTTGGTCTTCCAATACAAGAAGTTGCTGTCATTTATAAAGCCACTTAGTCTATGCTATTATGTTAAAGCACATTGAATGGACCAAGAAAGGCATGTAGTAGTCTCATAATTATACGATATAAATAATATCAAATAAAAGTAATATATTTGATATATGAAATATTAGATTTAAGTAATATACTAAGTAATATGTTTGTTAGGGGTGCAGGCTGAAAATCCAGAAGAATCATTAGGAAATCTTACATTCCAATTCAATAGTGCTATGAGACACTGAGAGCAATGAAAGTGCAGGTAGCTGCAGCAATACTTTCGATATGGCTAAGTAATGCAATTGCTTGTATATTAGTTTCTCTAAATTTGATAATAATTTTTTCTTCAACATAAAGATATTTTTTAAATCCCAAATCAGCCCTGGACCAGATGCCGTGACACAGCATGAACAAACATCAGCATTCCTTCTTCAATCAGTATGTAATGGACTCTGAAATCAAACACCCATCCCACAATGCAGCCATGTCCTCTTCAAGTAGTCACCCTGGAAAGTGTCCTCTGATTTGGAGGAGAATTTTTGTTGTAGATTTAAAACTGACAACCACTAGAGATGACATTGAAACAGGCACTTTTTGAAAACATTGAGAATGTCTTTTCTGATGAGTTATATACTCTTAAAACGAAATAATAAGCTCTAAACAACAAACATGGGAGGTACATGAAGAATGGACAAGGGATGGATTGTATAGAGGAAACTGAGGGATGGGGAAGGAAAGATAATAGAATGAGACAAACATTGGTATGGTCTATGGTATAGACCATAGGTATATGTATGAATAGGCAAATTCTACTTTGTGTACAGCCAGAAAAATGATAGTTGTACTCCATTTGTGTACAGTGAACCAAAATAAAATTTAAAAATAAATTAAAAAAATAAAAAAACCCAACAAACGTGAATGGTCCACTTTCCCCAAAGCTGGAAGAACTTACTGGCAGATGGCCAAGGAGAGACACAACGTTTTCAGCCACAAACATGATCACTCCATCTGTGCTCAGTATAATCATAAAGCCATCCAGTGACTAATGAAGAGAGAATAATAATGTCATTAAATAGTGGAACAATAATAAAATGATACCTTTATTTCTAAATGCATAATTACAATAGCACACTGAAAATGCACTGTATTTCTTATATATCAAAAAAGTAGGCACATACTTAATTAAAATTCCATTATTCTACACCCTACACAGAATCTACTTAACTTTAAGCATGAGATGTTTATCAAATGATGTGTCACTTAGGCAAACAAATTTCAATGTACACCCAATTAACACAAAATTCTTCAACACAAGCGAGGAAGATTCATTTCCATGTGTAGGTTGCTTTGCTTTAAGCATACTTAATTTCAAAAATGCTAAGAATAGTTTAAAGGCACTTTTATTTGTGGTTAGTTCACTCATCTAGTTATAAATATGGATATTGCCATCACTTTCCTGTTGTATAATGGATTTCGTATACAGAAAAATGCCTCCTGGTAGAGAACATCTAAAATGATGAATAAAATATACAAAAACTCATTTTGCAAAATACAACCAAGCTTATGGTAAAGGAAGGGAAGCAATCTGATACCTGAAATGACTAGAACATGACAATTGAGACTTAAGGGAATACTGGCACCTGCCATTAGCTTGGGAACATCTGCCCAACATGATGACCTTGAACTTGGGGGTTAAACAGCAAAGCTGAGGCTGTACGAGGTGGGAAAATAATTCAGAGAACATGGTATAAAGCCAAGTCTCCCATATGGAGATGTCTACATTTTGTACGTAAAATAAAAAATCTTACGAAGTAACAGAAAACAGGAACTGTCTGCCTGCTGTAGCTTTGGCTCTAGGAAGAGTAGAAAAGAGAAAATTCTCTCCCCCAGGAGGTACTAAGTGGAAGCCCACATTTACACAGGTACTACCCAACATCCAAGTCTAATATTTAGTTGACAATGGTCCTGACTCTTGTTGTCTAATAAAATGAAAGGAAAATCTCTCTAGAGAGAGGAAGAAAAAAGAAAGAAAGAAAGAAAGAAAGAAAGAAAGAAAGAAAGAAAGAAGAAAGAAAAAGAAAAAGGAAGGAAGGAAGGAAGGAAGGAAGGAAGGAAGGAAGGAAGGAAG
>JAJEJO010000944.1:880540-930953 GCA_020662805.1 Glaucomys volans | reverse complement strand
AAGGAAGGAAGGAAGGAAGGAAGGAAGGAAGGAAGGAAGGAAGGAAGGAAGGAAAGAAAGAAACTAAAACACAAAGTGCTGAGGAGGGTATGAAGAAATTGAAATCTCTATGCACTGTTAGTAAGAGTGCAAAATGTTGAAGTTACTATGGAAAAACCATGTGGCAGTTCCTCAAAAACTTAAACATAGAACTACTACATGATCCAACAATCCCACTCCTGGGCGTACATTGAAAAGAACTGAAAGCAGAGATTCCAATAGCTATCTCTCCTTCTATGTTCACAGCAGCATTATTCACAATGGCCAAAAGGTGGAAGCAACCTGCTGTGGTTTGGATGTGGTTCATCCTCCAAGGGTTCATGTGTTGGAAGCTTGGTTCCCAGTGTGGAGGTGTGGTGAGAGGCGATGCCACTATTGTAAGGTGAGGTCTAGTAAGACACCACTAGCCATTGGGAATTCTGTTTTTTGGAGGAATTAATATATTTCTCATGGGATTGTCATTTGTTGTTAGGACAAGGTTGTTAAAAGAGAATAAGACTGGTCCCTCCCAGATCTCTGGCTTGTCTCACCATGTTCTCTCTCCCTTTCACCTGCCCTACCCCCACTGCTATGTGATCCAGTCAAGCAGACTCTAAAAGGAAGTAAAATCAATAACACCACTGGATCTTGGATTTCAGTGTCCCAAAACTATAAGCTAAATAAAACATTTTTCTCAATGTCAGGTATTTTGTTATAATAATAAAAGTCAATTAATATACAATCCAAATATCTGACAAATAAATTGATAATCAAAATGTAGTATAGCATTCAACTGAACACTATTCAGCCATAAAAAGGAAGATGATTTTGTCATATGCTACAACATGGATGAAAAAAAAAAGTCATTATACTGAGTGAAATAAACCAGTCAGGAAAGAAAACACACTTTATAATTCTATTGTATGATATTCATGGAGGAGTGAAATTCATGGATACAGAGTAGAATAGTGGTTGCCAGAGGCTGTGGGGAATGGGTGAGGCAATGGGGAGTAACTGTTTAATGGGCGCAGTTTCAGTGAAGCAAGATTTTACTTGGATAGTGATGATAGCTGTCCAACAATGTGAATGTACTTCAAGTCACTGAATTCTATAACTAAAAACGGATAAAATGGTAAGATTTCATGATATGTATATATTTTATATACATCATGTAATATATATGTATATATATGTATGCATATATATTTACATTTATATATATAACCACAATAAAAATAGGGAAAAAGGGACAAAAATAGGACAAAGAAGAAATAATTATAGAAATCATAAAATATTCAAAATGGAATAATTTTTAAAATATTTATTAAGATGTGGAATGTGGCTAAAACAACATTTAGAAAATGTTAGCCTTAAATGTATATATTAGGAAAAAAGGTTACGAATCTATGAGAACAAAAATTGTCAGGTAGAGAACAAAAGAATAAACTCAAAAGAGTAGAAGTAAATAAAGTTAAGAGCAGAGAATAATGAAACTTTAGAAAATAAAGACACAAGAGAGACAATCAAGAAAGTCAAAAGTCAACTCTTTGAAAAGAACAATGAAACTGACAACCACTGGCAAGATGAATCATATGGTGAAAGCACAAACACTATTAAGCATGAAAAGTGGATATCATTACAGAGGCTTCAGACATGACAGACAGAACAAGAGATATTATGAACAATTTTATTCCAATAAATTTGAAAGCAATGCAAGAGACAAATTCTTAGAAAAATATAAATTACCAAAGATGACTCATGAAAAATATCAAATATGAACAATTTCAGGATATTAAAGAACTGAATCATTGGTTCAAAATATTCTCTTCTCATCTGCTATGATGTGGATATGGTTTGAGTGTATCCCAAAAGTTTCATGACCTGAAACTTTGGTCATCAGTCTGGTGATGCTGAGAGGTGGTGAACCTTTTAGAGATGGGGCCTATGGAAGGCTATTTGGATCATGGGGGCACTGCCCTGGGAAGGAATTCATATAGTTCTTATAGGACCCCAGTTAGTTCCTGGGAAAATGGATTATTTTATAAATGGAATGAGCCTAGTTCCTGAATCTCTTTGGCTTCCTGTGTCACCACAGGACTTCAGCCTCTCCTTGGTTCTCCCATCATTGTAATGCCATCCACCCTGTGAAGCATCCAAGGTGGCCCTTGCCAGAGAATCAACTGATGGGGCTACCTGATCTTGGACTTTCAGTCTCTAAAACTGTGAGATAAATAAATCTCTTTTCTTCATAAAGTACCCAGCCCCAAGTGTTTTGTTACAGCAATCAAAACTGACAATATATTAGATTTGTAATGGTGTTTCTCTCATAGAATACATATACCACACACAAAAATCAACACAAACTATATTTAGGTATTAAATGTTAAAGATACAATATGCAAGTCTTTACAATAAAAGAGAATATATTTATTACCTTGTGGTAGGTAAGGATTTCTTAATAAAATAAATACCCTTCATTTAATAAATGATTTAAAATTACGAATTTCTGCCAAAAGACACCATCAACAAGGTGAAAAGGCAAGCTCCATACCAGAATAAACTTCTAATACAAAACTAGCAAATGATTTGCTTCCAGAATCTATTTGAAAAAGCTCCAACATATGATCATTACACATTATAAATATATTGAAATATCACACATAGCCTGTAAATAGATACAATTAAAACTTTAATTTTCTGTTGTGGTTCTAGAGATTGAGGCCAGTGCCTCACACATGCTAGTTAAGTGATCTACCACTAAGCTATATCCCCAGCCCCAATAAAGTTCAAAAAAATGATTAAGGAATTGGAAATGCTAACTGTCCTGATGTGATCATTACACATTGCATACATGTATCAAATTATCACCCTATGCCCCATAAATATAGTATTAAAATAAAATAATATTAATAAAAATAAACCATAAAATACTCAAAAAAGAAATGGGTATAAAGAGCCATGTAAAATGACTTCATTAAAAAGCCCACAATTTAAAAAATTAGCAACAATGCAATAAAAACCTGAACAAAGGCTAGAAGCAATTATCTCATAGAAGAGAAAACACAAATGGCTTCAAAACAGGTGAAAAGATGCTCATTGTCATTTATAATGAGAAAATTCCAATTAAACAAGAAGATACCATTCCATTCCCACCAGAATGACAAAACATTAAAAACCATACAAGAAAAATTATTCAAAAGGTTATGGGGTAATAAAAATTTTCATCCTGAGACTGTATGCGAACCTTAGTGGTAAAGAATTTGTATAGCATGCGTGAGGCCCTGGGTTCTATCTGCAGCACCTTAAATTTTTTTTTAAATAAAGAACTTTCATCCCTTGCTACTGAAAATATAAGTCAACAGAGCTTCTGTCATGAAGAGGGAAACCATCTTTCCATTCCACCCTGCCCTCCCCCCGCCCCAGTAATCTAACCTAGAAATACTCTTGTTCATGTCCAACGGGATATATGGACAAAATCATGAAGCCAGCATTGTTACCATAGCAGCAATCTACACCTAGATCAGACCTGGTTTGGGCACTTCCTGAAGATACACACCCCATCTCATCCTAGCTCTGTTTTTGTTGTCCCTATCTATAGAGGGCTTCAATGTTCATACTCTGTGACTGGATTCATAAAAATTGTCACTTCATCTGCCGCACACATGGGATCTGAGTACCCCACTGGATTCCCCAAGGGATCAGGTAACCCAAAGGACACGGTACTTAACAACTTGTGTGTAACTTGTGATTAACAACAGGAGACAGAAAGAAACTGGTAAATACATACTATTCCAAGGTGTGGAGGCTTTATACAGTTTAACTGGAAGAAATCTCATTTGACAGAACAAGCAGCTATGTGTTTTTGTGAACTTGTATCCAGCTTGCATTTCCTTCCCTTCCTTCCCTGCCTTACTTTTCTTTTCCCCTTACACTCACTGTGCTGAAATTGCATATCCTACTAAAACGTTCACATGGAACTTTTGCTTCAGTTTCTACTTTCTTGGGAACATGAGCTAAAACAGATTTCAAATGCCCAGTGCAGCAAACAGGAAGGAGACACCCAAATCTAAGTCACTGATCTGGTGACTGCAAAAGAAACTAAGTCACAGAAAAATGCATAAAAGAAAAATCAAAACCATCCAAAAGAAGATATCATTTAGCAGTACTTAACACATGTACTAAAAACACAGAGAAAAGTCAGGGAATGATTGACACGAAATTTAGGAAATGGTGAAGAAAAGAAGGTTATGATAAAGGGGTTTCAAGGTATCAGCATCACCTGTACTATTTACCTGTGAATATATGTTTTGTGCATTCCTGTAAGATAAACTTAAAATGAAAAGTCTTGTTAAAATGAAATGATTGGTATTCCCTATTTGTCCTATTTGTCTGTCATCAAAAACTGAAGTCCAAAATTGCTATGAAACTGAAGTGACATTCTGGACAGGTGAGTTCAAAAAAAATCTCGGCATATCTGATAAGGTGCCTTGCTCCTCTAATCATTCTCTATATGCCTGCTGGCTTTTTGCAACTTCGATCATACTTTCTTTACTGAGATGGTGTATTCTGAGTGACCTTTGCCTCCCGTTGGCGGGAGTATGGGTAGAGTAAAAATGGTGTCTCAGCTGTACTACTCAAGAGCTCTTGGATTAGGGCAAGGCACAAGGTCTCCCTGGTTTGGTCTCTTCTTTCCTACAGCAAAAAGATCAATATTTTGAATTTAATTGTTGTGAGGATGAAATTGACTATTTACCTGAGAACACCAAGCAGGTTGTTGTGAAGATGTTGGGAAGTTGTTAACTTTGTTGAGCAGTGTGGCAAACAGGAAGGAAACATTCAAAGCCAAGTCACTTACCTGAAGTACAGATGCTCCTGGTCTTACAAGAAGTTGTGTCCCAATAAACCCATAGTCAATTAAAAATATCATAAGTCAAAATGCATTTAATATGCTTTAGCTACTGAAAACTCATAGCTTAGTAACAGAGTACACTATGGTCTACTGATTGATCACTTTCATTATTGTGTGGCTGATTGGGAATTATCCTCACTGGTGTGTGCATGAGAGTGTCTTGCCCATTATCACTAGTCTAAGCCAAGATGAAAATCAAAAGTGAGGCTGGAAGTATAGCTCAGAGGTAGAACATGTATTTAGCATGCACATGACCCTGGGTTCAATCTCCAGCTCAAAATGACATAAATTTTGTAGTGAATGCACAGGAGTTTTGCACTCACAAAGTGGAAAAATCATTAAGTTCGACCATCATTAAATTATGGAGCAGCTATATAGGGCCTAAGAAACCAAAGGCAATCTCTGCTTGCTTGCAGGCAGAAAAAGCTCTCCTCAGACTGGCAAGTGAAGATAAAAGCCCTCTACTCACCCTCTTCCCAGATTCCCTGATGTTTCCATCTCTGTGTTTGAAGTTGGTTTTGATTAGCCAGAATAAGCTAGTATATCTGTTGCATGAAAAACTTCACTATGAAACAACAAACTTTTCCAGGGAGCTTAGTAAAGTCTAATGGAGAGGGGAAGTGAAAAGGAGGAGTCAGATCCTGTGGTGCACCCTGCAATCTCAACTACTTTGGAGGGTGAGGCTGGAGAATTGCAATTTCAAGGCCACCCTGGGCAACTTAGGAAGACCTTGTCACAAAGTAAAATTTACAAAGGGCTGGGGTGTGTAGCTCAGTGGAAGAGCACTTGGCTAGGTTGTGTGAGGCCCTGAGTTCAATCCTCAGCACCACACAGACAAATAAGTCCCATATATTCTGCACTTGTGTATGTAACCATCACTGCCAGGGTATAGTCAGTCATGCCTTGTTGTGCTTCTAAAGTATTTCAAATGTGTATCTGGTTTCCTAAAATTAGTCCAAGGATCTCTCATATAACATGCTTTTCTAAA
Organism: Glaucomys volans; assembly: GCA_020662805.1. Classification (NCBI taxonomy): domain Eukaryota; kingdom Metazoa; phylum Chordata; class Mammalia; order Rodentia; family Sciuridae; genus Glaucomys; species Glaucomys volans. The sequence continues at coordinate 925,038 of JAJEJO010000944.1, read as the reverse complement.
TTTTTTTTATTTGTTTTAATTAGTTATACATGACAGTAGAATACACTTTGATACATCATATAAAATGGAGTATAATTTCTCATTCTTCTGGCTATAAATGATGTAGAATCCCACCGGTCATACAGTTTTATATGTACACAGGGCAATAATGTCTGATTCATTCTACTATCCTTCTTGCCCCCAAACTCCCTCCCCTTCTTTCACTCACCTTTATCTACTCTAAAGTAACTCCATTCTTCCCTAGCTCCCCCCATTGCAGAGTAGCATACGCATATCAGAGAAAATATTCAGCTTTTGGTTTTTTGGGACTGGCTTCATATAATACATTTTGAAGCTTCTCCATAGCAAGTGTTTGTATATATAACCCCTAAAACAAAATCTTTTTAATAAAAGTACTTGAAAGATGGCCACACACCCAGTAGAACACTGACATCAAAGGAAGCACAGACATCAGTGAGGGCTCAACTTACGACTTTGTGAGTTTATGATGGTGCAAAAGAAATGTGCATTCAGTAGAAATCTTTCAGTACCTTATTTAATAAATTTCTTAGATGCTCAACACTTGATTAGAAAATAGGCTTTATATTAGGTGGTTTTTGCCAAATAGTAGGCTAATAAGTGCTCTGAGTCATTTAAAGTAGGCTAGGCTAAGCTATGATGTTAGGAAGGTTAGGTGTTGTAAATGCAGTTTTGGCTTACGATATTTTCAACTTATGATGAGGCTACTACAATGTAACCCCATCATAAGTCATGGAGCAACTTTATTAAAAACTGACTCCATTCATCCATAGTCAGTGGAATTTTGCTCCCACCATTGGAATAGGTTTGAAAACACTGACCCACACAATGCCTTTCTCAGACCCATTTTGATTAATGATCATATTGCCAGATGTCAGCCGGTATAATAGAAGAAAAAGGTCTGAGTTCTTAACTTCTGAGCAACTAATACGTGCCAAACACTGCACTAGAAATTTTGCATTGTTGTCTTTACCTTATTCTCACAAAAACTTAGTGAACTAGAGATGATTTTACTTAGTTTAAAGAGAAAATAATCAAGGCCCAGAGGTGGTAACTCACTCAAGACATACAATGTTTAATTGACAAAGCCAAAATTTGTAGTCCTATCTTTCTGACTCAAAGGACTATGGTCCTTCAGGGTACAGTTTGTGGCCTTTGAACTTAGTGAAACTACCCAGTTTTCTTGGAGGCAGGAATCACAAACATTTCACATCCCTCAAGAGAAAAACAATTACTTGCATCCTTATTCATTAGAGTCTATTGACATGTGTTGGATAAGTACCAAGTATTCACTAACCTTGCCCATGAGTACAGATCAGAAGTTGTTCATATTTTTTGTCACTCATAGTCAGTGGTTATCACAACAGTTGGCCTAAGAATCATCTGGGGTGCCTATGATGTGAATTACTGACCTAACAGGAAGGAGATGCTGGTTCAAACAGCTTAAGTTGGAGCCTAGGAATCTGTATTTGTCAAGGTCCTTACATATGATCTCATAGTAACACTTTGACAAACACCATTTTCAATCTTATATATTTTATGTATTCTGCATATGAAGTAAACAAAGAACAAAAGTCCCCTTACCTGTAGTATCAATTGGTTAAAGTCTTCATAGTTACGAAAATATGGAACCCGATTTTGTTTATCTCGAGAGCCACCAGGATTGATTTTTACTTTTTAGAAAAAAAGAATAAAGCATAAAAAAGCATCACATTAAAATGATTAGCTATGGGTTTGATTTTTTTCAGAGTTATAATTAACTTTATAGAAAAGATTCATGAGAAAATGTTGAGTGGCAATGAAGGATCTAATGCAGACTGACTAGTGTTTGTAAATGATCACAAACATGAAAATGCTGGGAGTTGAAAAAGACCTTGAAGATCATCCATGAGTTTCTACCCCATACAAAACAGATAGGCAGGAGAGGCTATCTCTTGTCAAGAAAGGAAAATCTATGTATTTTCTCAACAAATTATAAATAGTTTTTCTACTTCTCTATTAACCATGAACTTGTCTCCAGCATGTGGACCACATCAAATTCTTCATTATATTCCCAGGATATTGGACAGTACTTAAGGCACAGTAGGGACTCAGTCATTGTTGTTCAATAGAACTTCATTTACTTAACAGGTATTTAACAGAGCTCCTTCTAAGTGTTGGACTCTTAGAGGCTGAAGACACAGTATGAGACAAGCCAAAAAGTTACTGCCCTTTTGTATCTTAAAGATATTAGGGTAAACATATGAGTGATACATAGACAATGCAACAGATAGTTTCAGATCTCTGAAAGTAGAAGAACTGAGACTGGGGGAAGCAGGAAAGCCTTAGTGAAAAGGTAACATCTGAGATAAGTTCTGAATGACAGAAGGCAGTCACAGAAACACATGGAAGCAAAGTATCTCTGGCAGGAGAAGCAGAGAGTATGAAATAAAGCAGGAAATACTTTTGCCTTTTTAAAGAAAACAAAATAGGTGAGAGTGGCTTCAATGAAATGAACATCTGCTGTGTAATAGTAAATGAAGGCAGAGATATAAATCATAGCATGTAGGGTATATGGTAAGGAGTTGGTGTTTAATTCTGAGTGAATCGTGAAGTGCTATTAAGCAGGAAATTGATAATGGTAGGCTTTAAAAATATCACTAATAGTGGTTTGTGGAAAACAGAATCAACAAAGCATGGAGCTACAGTGGAAGCAGAGAGTCTAGCTAGGCATCCTTCCAAAATAAGAGATGAGGTGTTGGGGAGTTGTTGATGAAAGGACGCAACATTTCAGTTAGATAGGAAGAAGCAGTTCAGGAGATCTACTGTGCATCATGGTGACTACAGTCGATTACAATATATTGCATACTTGAGAATTGCTGAAATTGTAGACTTTAAGTGTTCTTAGCACAAAAAAATAAGTATGTGAGGCAATGCATGTGTTGACAAGTTTGATTCAGCCATTGCAGCGTATACACACTTCAAAACATCATGTCGTTCACTACAAATATATGCAATTTGTATTTATCAATTAATGAAAAAGAAAGAAAAAAAGTAAGAGGTGGTGGGGACACGGATGAGAGTGGAGTATGAAAGCCCTGCAAGCAGTGAGAAGTGGATGGATTGGCTCAGCAAGTGGAGGAAATGAGTCAAACCTTCCTTTCTCCACGAAATGGCAGATGTGCTCTGTGATGCATTGGACTTCTCTCCTTTCACAGGGTAGCCATGATTTTTCATCATTGCCCGCAGCTCCTTAAACAGGGAACCAACCTCTTCTTTCTTTGCCTTTCTGGGTTTAGCAAAAGCACCCCTAATTAAGAAAGAACAATTAGGGTTATTAACAGCAAGTGTGGGGCTGGGAATTCAGATGGTGGAACAATAGGAAGGGTGAATAAAAACAGGGAAAGGTAGATGTTTCTATCAATGCTTGAACAAAAATACAGTCCCTTGATTATTGATAGACTAATGATAAGAAGGTATAGTGGTGCACACTTGTAATCCAAGCTGTTTGGGAGGCTGACGCAGGAGGATAGTGAGTTCGAGGTCACCCTGGGCCAAAGAGCAAGACCCTGTCTCCAAATAACAAGAAACTATTGCACTGAAACAAACAAGTGAAAGCAAAGTTCATCACCCTTAGACTGTGGTGCTTTTGAGAGTAAACACAATATTTCTTTCCATGTCTTCCAGAGGAAATCCTGGTGGAGTGCCTGACACAGTGGGGAAGAGTTACATAAATTCATCCAGATTAATTTGAATTTAATGGTGGGTCTTTGTTCTACCATATATTCTTACCTGCCTTAAGAAGAGTAGTTCTGATTAAGGATAATTCTTTCCAAGCATCTGTAATTACTCAAGAGGCTCTCTCAAAGTCAATGCTACTTATTAGAGAGAGGTTAAATGACAAAGTGTTAATTTAGGCGCATTTTCCTTTAAAAACCACAGATAATACCGAAATTTTTTGATGACATCTTTTTTATCAGTGCACTTGAATTTATTTTAGGTGTTTGATTTTGAAAAACAATTTAATGTATTTTCTTGAATGTAAATGAATTGGGGCTGGGGGTATAGCTCAGTTGGTAAAGTGCTTTCCTTGCAAGCACAAGGCCCTGGGTTCAATCCCCAGCACTGCAAAAAAAAAAAAAAAAAAAAAAAAAAGTAAATGAATTGAAGCTCCAGGCAATCCAAGCCTGGAAATCAGACTTCTAAACTTATCAGGCAATATATACCCATCAGTTATTGAATAATCATTTATTCAGCATCAGCCTGAGGCAGGGAGGCTGTGAGGTACATTGGTAATGTGGTATTACAATAGAGTTGGGGCTCACAGTTATAAAAAACACACAGAGAGACCAAATTTCCCTGAGTGAAGCAAGCTTCCCTGTTGAAGTAGGATTTTGTTACATGTGAAATGGGAAGAGAGGGCAGAAGGTTTTGACACGAGTATCAGGAATGAATTCATACCGGTTCTGATTCTCCCTTTGATCCCCCTCCATCATTCAGTGAAGTATTGAAGGATCCTGCAATCAAAATAGAGCAACAGTTTAGTAAGGAATCAGCCTATGATAAATCACAGTAAAGCAGTAACACTGATCAAAATCCTCAGTTGCATAACACCTTGCCCTCAAGGAATGCCTCCTTCTCCTAAAATGCAAGATTTCATTAAGTGCCAACAACCCCATCATATGACATGTAGATAATGATGAAGTCTTGCTTTACTGTGTGATTTCCCTCATGAATACTTTCAATAACAACATTAAAATGAGCCCATTTTTTAAAGTTATAAAGATATTCTCTGAAGTTACACATCTTGGGCCAAGTATTGGTGGACTGGTCATGGTCGTGTTTCCATAATCCCAGCTACTCAGGAGACTGATGAGGGAAATCACTTGAACCCTGAGTTCAAGCCCAGTCTGGGTTCAACAAAAAACAAGTCAACTATGCGTAGGTTTAAATTCATACTTTTAAATTCATTTAGCTTTTGCTTACTTCAAGAGCACTTAAGGAAACAAAGATGTAGGGTAAGAGTCCCACCTAGTATGTACACTCAAAATCTACATTTAATGTTGATGTCAGAGAAAGAAAAACAGTTGCAGTAATATATTTGTAAGTAAGTGCATTTTTTCTCTTTTTCAATTTTTTAGAACCTAATTGACATGAAAGAAAAATGCAGTCTCTGACTTATAATTATTTAACTTAGAACTTGCTTTACTTAATGATGGTGCAAAAGTGGTACACATTCAGTAGAAACCATTTAAATTTTAATAAAGTATACAATATATTGCATGAGACATTCAAACCTTTATCAAAAAAAGGCTTTGTGCTTGATTATATATAAGTGTTCTGAGCATGTTAAGGGTGGGGTAGTTTAACTGTGATGTTTGCTAGTTTAAGTGTATCATTTTTTACTTCAGATCATTTCAACTTTTGAAAGATTGATGGGATGTCACTTCATCATAAGTCAAGGAATATCTCTACTGTAATACATGAAAATAGTATTCCCCAAGACAAGATGGTGGAAAATATAATCTGCCATTATAAGGTTCTTACATAATACATAAAGGGACACAATACTAATTCATAGAAGTCAACAATACATTAAAGATGTATACTACAAACTGCCTAGACCAGCAAATAAAAGCTTCAGAGATACAGATTATAAATCAAATGAAGAAACAAAATAGAATACTAATTAAATACTCATTTAATCCAAAATAAAGCAGAAAAAGGAAACAACAAAAACAAATGTCAAATAGGATATTCAGAAAACATATAGTAAGTTGGTAGACTTACTGCTAACTATATTAATAATTATATTAACTGTCATTATACTAAATATACAAATATAAAGTCAGAGGTTGTCAAGACTAAATTTGAAAAAGAAGACCAAACAAGGTCATTGTAAAGACACAAATAGGTTCAAAATAGGACAGAACCATATATACTATTAAGTCCTAATGATAAAAGGCTTGAATGGCTATATTAGTACCACAGTAGACTCCAGAACAAGGAACACAGTAAGGAAAAGGAGGGGCATTTCATACTGAGAAAGGGAGTCAGTCAAGAAGGCCCAGCAATGCAACCTCTAACTACAAAGCTTAACAACGAAGTGAAAACTGGCAGAATGGAAAGGAGCAGACCTATAATTAAGAGTTGGTGAGTTCAATACCCTTCCCAGTAATCAATAGAAAGAGTATAAAGGAAATTATTAGGGAGACTGAAGACTTACACTATCTCCACCAACTTAACTCCATTTAAGTTTACAGAACAATACATCCAGGCAACTGTAGAACACAGTCTACCTTCCATATGGAATGTTCAGAAAGGTAAGTTTAAAGGGCCAGGACGTGGCTTAGTGGTAGGTCACTTGCCTAACATGTTCGTGAGGCCTTTGGTTCAAATCCCAGTACCAAAAGGAAAAAAAGCAAGAGATTCAACATATGCTGGTACATAAAACAAGATTCAAAAATTTAAAGTATCAATATCATAAGGATTATGTTTCTGACCACTACAGACTTAAATAAGAAATAAATAATAAATGAATAAACACCTAGAGCAAATCCCTAAATACTTGTAAATTAAATAATTAACTTCTAAGTTAAGGCTCAAAGAAGAACCTCCAAAGAAAATTAGAAAAATATTTCCAACTGACTATGAAAATTAATTTTAAACCTAAAATCTGATTATAATTTTTTAAAATTATATAACTGTATGGTAATACCTTCATAAGGAAATTTTTATCTCTCCAATTATTGAAATCCCTTTCTCATACTCTTTTTTTTTAACCAGGGATTGAACCCAGGTCACTTAACCACTGAACATCATCCCCAGCCATTTTTATTTTATTTTAATTTCTAAAAGAATAATAATAATTATTATTATTCTAAAAGAATAATAATTATTGTTATTTTTATTATTATTACAGTGCCAGCGGTCAAACCCAGAGCCTTGCACATGCTAGTCAAGCACTCTACCACTGAACAACATCTCCAGCCCTTTTATTTATTTTTTATTTTGAGACAGGGTTTTGTTAAATTACTGAGGCTCACCTTTAAATTTAAGTTTCTGGAAAAGAAACTCTCTGTGTGTGTGTGTGTGTGTGTGTGTTCACATGAAAGTTACCGAATAGCTGGATTTAATTAAGAAATGGCTCTCAATAGAAAGTCACTTATATAGTTTCTAATGTGACTGTTCTGATAATATAAGTTTATCAGTCTTCAGTTGAGATAAGGTTCACAGTCAAAATAATCCTCAACCTTAATCTCAGTTTCAAAAAAGAAGGCCAATGGAAAAACTTCCAGTACCAAATGATTGATCGAGTTCCCTGGCAGTATCAACCTTTTCTGGAGACAAGTAACTTGGGGATCAATCTGGCCTTCTGGCTAATGTTCCTGACACATCACAGAGACCATATCTGTGGCTTATGTGCCACACATAATATGTGTCATGATCTCCAAGTACAAATATTTCAGGACTAAATGACACTAAAGGTGTAATTCGGAATTTGAATCAAAGGACTCATTCACTCTGAGGCTGGAGTTTGGAGTTAAGTCCTCCCTCATTTCTGGTCTGCTTTACAGTGCCGAACAGTCACCACATCCTGCAGGTGAGGAAAGGGGAAACCAGATTAGGAGCAAAAGAGTGGCAAGACCAGGAGTCTCTGGGTGCAAACCTAGAAGAGTAGGAAAGAGTGTTAGGATAAAGACCATAACATTCCTATTCAAGGTATTTACTTATATATCTGAGGGCTGATGACTTTTCCAACAGATTCCCTACAAATTCAGATAAATATTTGTACTCATCCACCTTTGCCTGTTCTACCAAAGAATGATGAAGTTGAATTTTAATACACTTGCATGTGACATGTCTACACTTGTGCCTTGATTCAGTTTGAAAATCACTAGAATTTCCCCAGGACTAAAAGTCCAAACTAACTTTATCCTCCCTCCCAAGATTACATTTCTTAATTCATGGGTCTTCTCAGCATTTGTGACACTTTCCAGGAACTTTTTTTCCCCTTTGGTGCTGGGGACTGAGGCCTGGGCCCTGTCTGAGTACACTTGGTTCAACCTGCAGCCCTTCGTGTGTTTTTAATGAACTCCAAGGCCACAGAAAAGCATGTTTGGGAAGAATCTATACTATGAAAAATATTGATTAAAATGTTGGCTGGAAAATAAATTTATAACATCATGTGATATAAACTCAATTATGTAAACATGATTAGCAAATTAAAAATAATACTGTATGGTAAACAAGACTAGAAATAAAACCAAATGCTTAGAGAGAAACCTATGGTTGAGGTAATGAACTAACTAACTAATTTTTTTTACATTTTCCGAATTTGCAATAATTAGGAGGTATACCATTCAAAATTTAAGAAATACCTCTTCAAGGGCTGGGGATATAGCTCAGTTGGTAGAGTGCTTGCCTTGCAACCACAAGGCCCTGGGTTCAATCCTCAGCAACACAAAAAAAATACCTTTTCAAAATAATCTGGATACCAGTATTGAATTGTGAAGAGTCTCAGTTTTGGAATCAACTGGACCTGGCTTCAAATCCAAACTCTTCCTCTTTATGGTTTTGTGACCTTTGATGAATTCCTTTATAGATATCTCAGTGTGAAATGGTCATTATAATACCTATGTGCAAAGGCTTTTGTGAGGATTACTTCAATGATATTAGACGACTAGCACTGTGACTGCCTCACAGCAGCCACTAATACATGGTAGCTTTAATCAAGATTAGTAATAGCAATATAAAATGAAATGGGATGTGAGAAAGATACACTTTTCTCAAAATGGAAAGAGATGACAAAAAATTAGTATTACAGAGTTATCCTGATGACAGCTGTTATGAAAAGAATGAGAACTATGCAGAGACCATGCTGCATGCAGTGGGCTGGCAGGATGAGTCTAATGCGGCATGAATAGACAGTGTCCCTGCTGTCAGTATAAAGTCAGGGCATCAGGGCAGCGGTGTTCTTGTAATGAGCAGCATGTGGTACAAGAGCATGATTCTGCAGTGCTACTCATCTGCACACAAGTGACATTTGCTCCAACAGCACTCAGCCACCCAGATGTCAGAATGAAGGAGAGCGATGTTCATCCTGATCTTAGCTTAGAGTTTTTCTGGGCACCAAGGATGAGAACAGGCAGTAAGGATACTGACCAGAAAATGTACCTAACTGTTGATGCAGGATGAGGGGAAGCTCACTGAGATCAAAGTACAGAAGTCAAGGGGCTGGAATAGATCCTGAGGCAGCCAAGGGCAGGGGTATTAAAAGCGTCAGAAAAAGAGGAATGCAAGGGAAAATTAAGTTGCAAATGTCACAGGTGGGTTTTGGTGGTGCCACTTGCAATCATGAAAAATGTTTTTAAGAGAGAGAGCATTATTTACACTCTCCTATATCTTAAAGAGTTGATGTGAACTCATTAGCACTCTCAAAGCCAAGGAAAATGACCCTCTCTGTGGGGCTGCTGGCATTCCAAGCAGTTGATGGGAGGGCCATGTCCCACTTGAGTGGCAGCCACAACTGTCCTCTGCCTCAGAGTGCAGTAATGGCCAGAAAGTGTGTGGCTCATGTAAACATCACTGAAAATGTTTACAAGGAATTTTAAAGAAAACCAGACAGTGTCTGAAGAAAAGAAGAATGCATGAATGAACACATCTTTGGATATTACTGCTTACAATATTTGTTTATTTTAAAGTGAATACCTCCAAGTATTTAAAATGCCTCTGTGGAAGATAATAACATCATATATTTGTAGTTATATAATATTTACTGGACATTCTCAAGTATCAACTCTTTCCTTATGTACAAAGAGACACATACACATTTTTATAAACAATTGCTCAAGCAAAGGAAAATGGTCTTTCAAATCTCGATATGGTTCCAGGGGATTTTTTTTTTAAGTTTGTAGAGGAAAATGCATGATGGCATATTTCATCAATTTGAATGAAGTCATCTTCTGCTACTCATGTAAGGTTTATTAAAAGTATTTAATCAGTGAGAAAGAATGAAATATTTACAATTCTCAAGTAGACAGTAATGATGTTAAATGTGTATGGTGTAAATATATCAATCACATCTGTGGAAATTTCTAATTTATTTTTAATCAAAACTTTCTTCAAAAATTACAACTATATTTCATCAATTACTCATCCCTCTTAAGGGAGCATAACTTTCTAATTGATAAAAATCAAGAATGGAAATTCACTTAGACCAGCATGCCATGAATAGACAGAATATGCCAGGAAGAATAATAGGCAAGTTCAGACTCCAAAGAGTTCCAGCAACAGGGTAAGCCCTCCTGGTTTCCTTGAGGCATCCCCAGGGAGTGGTTTTGCTTTTCTCTCCCCTTAATTTTTCCAGCGAGTTCTCACTGCACAGGAAATTGGGGACTCAAGCAACAAAGGAAATGAGCATGCTCACATACATACACACACACACTGACACACACCTGCATGGATAAACGCCTACTCTTTCTACACCAAAACTGAGACATTCTGAGCAAAAGTGCAGATTCTGTGATCCCTTCTGAGCACAAGGGCAGGCCTATTTTGACAGTTGTATTCTCAGCACCCCAAATTGTACCTGGTAGAAAACCAATGCTGAATAAATGCTGGGTGAATGAATAAATGAAAGAAGGAACACTGAGTCTTACCTGTGAAAATGCTGGTAGGCAGCCACAGTTGCTGAATAGCTTTGGCCAGCTAATCCTGTTCTTAAAAGACAGGCACGCACACACACACACACACACACACACACACACACACTCATGGCAAACCCACACTGACAAAGTAACAAAGTCGAATGTAAAAGTACATCTCTAATTGGTTTACGGCTTTTGGGATTCAGTACTTTCATGTCCTCTTACCTAAGACAATAAGAGGTACTAAAAAATCAAAAGGTTTCTTACATCCTTGAGTACTCTGGCAGAATATTTCAAGTACTTACATGATCCAAGAAAATCTTCTGTGGGTTACTGAAACAGATTAGCAATTCATTAGATTCTTAATACTAGTCTTATTCCAATTGTAACTGTCAGTTCTGAATTATGAGCAATATATTCAATCTCTGTCCCCACTACACCCCGGCATCAACATCAATCCACTGATTCCCCACAAGGGATTAACCAAAGCTGGAATAGAAGCTTCAGAGAAACTGGCCTCCTAGGTAACCAGGATACAAATGGCCTCAACTGTGAGATAGAAAGGAAAGGACATTGTAAACAGAAGACACAGCCTGAATAAGGTCACTGAATGTAACATTTGTGTGAGATTTAATTACCCTTACCACATCCTAGCATGTGAACTTTGGCAAGTTACTTGACCTCACTGGGCCTAAGTTTCCTCATCTGTAAATTGGAAAATATAGAGGATGTAAAATGTCTTGCCTAGCCGGGTGCGGTGGCACACGCCTTTAATCCCAGCACTTGGGAGGTTGAGGCAGGAGGATCACGAGTTCAAAGCCAGCCTCAGCTACTTAGTGAGGCCCTAAGCAACTCAGTGAGACCCTGTCTCTAAATAAAATACAAAATAGGGCTGGGGATGTGACTCAGTGGCCGAGTGCCCCTGAGTTCAATCCTCAGTACCCCACAAAAAAAAGTGTCTTGCCTATCACCAAGTGTGGAATAAGACCTTAATGAATATTTTTAAACAAAATGTAGTAAAACGCAGAAAGTAGAATAGTGGTTACCAGGGACTGAGAGGAGGGGAAAAGAGGAGTTAATGCTTAAGGGGTCCAGGGTTTCACTTAGGGATAAAAGTGTTTCTGGAGATAGACAGAGGTGATGGTTGTAGTTGCACAGCAATGTGAATTACTTAATGATAATTGTATGTGTAAAAATGATTAAAATGATTAACTTTTTGTTAGACATATATTTACCACCACAGTAAAGCTTCAAAAACAACAGCAAAAATAAACTGGGTCCTTCCCTCAAAAGAAACACAGTGTGGCCTAAATCTAGAACATCTAGAAAGGTAGGTTGGGGTAGAAGCAAACAAGTTTGAATAACCAGTTGAAAAGTGTGAACTTAATGTACCTTAGGGTCCCAAGGGAACACTAGGAAACACTATACTTGATAGGTTATAAAGAAATCATTCATGTAGATATTTTGTAAGGATCACTCTGGGAGTGGAGTAGATGACTAGAAAGAAGTTGAAGTTTAAAAAGGAGGATACCAATTAGACTCTTACTATAAACTTTGGTCCCCAACACACCAGCATTGGCCTTACCTGAGAGAAACTTCAAGGTCTGACCCGACCTCTAACTTCCAAATCACCATAGTAACAAAACTGTTAGGCAACAACTCTACACCATTGAGAAGCACTCCGTTGGGTTCAGTTGAGATAGGTTGAGGTCGTAAAGCAAGGCAGGGGCCCCCAAAATCCAACCATGAAAATCAACAACTATAGGGCTTGCTACATCCATGCTAGGCACTGTGCATTTCACAAGCCATCAGTTAGTCCCCCAACTCTTCTGTTCAATAGATGCCATTGCTCCCATTTCCCACAAAAATACTGAGACTCAGAAGCTGGAAAAGCTTGTCCGAAGTTACTGAGCTAGTACCTGACAGCACTGGCCTTCGAATCAGTCATAAGCACTGAACACCTCTTCCTGTCCCCCTTTCCTCCAGAACACCAAGACCATGTAGGAATTCTGATCAGAAACAGGGAAGTGAGTCAATGTTTATTCTTTTCTTTTTCTTGTTTACCAGGAAATTCAACACTCCCCTCCCTTGGCTGAAGCAACAGAAGTTCTGTAGAATTAAATTTACACATTTATTTCTGTAAAAATCCCCTGAAAAGAAGAGAAAGTCAAGTGTTTTTTTTTGCCAGAATAGTAGCAGAGAATCCCAGTTGTATAGCAAAACTTTTTAAGCATGAGCATCATTGACATATTCCTACAAATGGTAATGACCAAGTCACCTTTTGGAACTCTCTCTCCTCTGTTATCCTTGGACCAGTATCCTACCTCTGCAATGAATGTCACAGCTGCCTGCTCCTGCCAATCCTGATGCCAGCCCTCCAGCCCAGGTTTCACATCAGTTCCTACAACTACCTCCTCCTCCATGGTCTCCACACTTGCCTGCCTTCATCTAATAGCCAACATGATCTAATAAACTCACTTGTTTCTGTCCTTTCTTCTAATGCCCTCCCCTCAGCCTCTCACTATCCCAGACCCATGGAGAGTGATTTATTCAATTCCCTCAACATCTGCATGAAGTACATTTCCTCAATTGTGATGTTGTCATCTTCACTTTGTAGATGAGGGAACTGAAATACAGAAAGATAGCCCAAGATCATCTGGTCAGTAAGTGGTAGGTCAAATAGTCTGGCATCAGTGTAAAAGAAAAAAAAAAGACAATGGACTGCCTTCCATACCTATAGCCCTGCTTCCAAGAAGTCTTCCTGGATTTACCCTAAGTCTTTTCCTTGGAAGATCCCTATAACAAACCTTGCCCTTTATATGCATTTATGTTATTCTTCCACTAGAATGTAAGCTTCCTCAGAGTAGGAAAGTCTCATTCAACTTTCTATACCCTAAAACATGTAGAATCATTCTCTTTACACACAAAGCACTGCATATTTGTCCAATCTGATTACACACGCATAAGCACAAAAGAAAATACAGAGAATTTGGTGCAAATACTTTGATATTACCACCTCTCCTCCTTGCAAATTTATACTGACAGTATATGGTTTTATACACTCAGAAGTCATAAAAAGAGGAAATAAAAATTTAGAATACCAAAATTAAAAAGATGTAATCCTAAGGGTCCTAGAATTTTAGAAAAGAAACACTTCCAGAGAAATCTAGCCTGTTTGATTTCCAAAGAGCATTTTGAATGAAGCTTACCAACTCTATCATATCTAAAACCATTTCAATGGGTTACAAGATAAATAGATTCTAACTTTCTCACATCTCAAGAATAAAGTGCTGTTTCACACTATTTGTAACTATCCAGGGATACCCAGTTCCCTGAATAGGCAACACGAAGTTCATCATTGGTTTATTTCCCATGAAAAGAACAAGATGTCTCTTCATGACTCTACTGCCTGGAAAAGGAAAATTGATCTGAAGTGCTTGCAGCTCAAATATGCACAATAGCTGGACAATGACAAAACCTAGTGAACAAGCCCTGTGGATATTCAAGTGATAGATAAGATTTTGAAATTTTTAAGTAGAATTCAGCAAGGCTGTATAATTTAGTGTTTTTCATTATTTCCAAAGCATGTCCTAATAGTAAACACAGAAATCTATCCATTTAGAGTCAGACCCAGGGTTGTACATCTGTACTCCTGATGCCAGAGTTTGAAGCAGAGAGACCACAAGGTCAAGGTCAGTTTGTCCAACTTAGTGAGACCCTTTATCAAAAATAAAATGAAATACAAAAGCCTGGGAATGTAGCTCTAGGTGCAAAGCACCTCTAGGTTCAATCTCTAGTGCCAAAAAGAAAAACAAAAAAGGAAATCTTTCCATATATGAAGCAGTAACCCCTGAGAGGAGGACAAGGAGTTCCAATAATGGAAAAATCACAAGGACAATATTTGATACTTCTGCTTTTCTTCAGGATGTCCTGTCTGATGTTATTTTTCCCTGACTGATTCCCTCAGTTGCCACTGTGATAGCTAGTCTTTACTGCCCAATGACAGTGATCTCCTGTGAACTAGGAGAGGAGGAGAATTCTAAAACCACTGATCCACCTCCTCGTCTGTGCTCACCACACTTACCCTGTACCTTCTATTCATCCATGAAATTTAAAATATACTTTAAGATTGGCATTTGGCAAAACTAGCTGAGAAATAATAGTAAATTTTTGTCCTGTCTCTTTTAGATCTTCTGTGAGTTCCTAGAAACCTATCTCCAGGCCCCTTGCTGTAAGAGTCCATTGGAGAAAAAAACTATACTCATAATGTTATTCTTATGTTTAAGCAATATAAACTCCATTGAGAGGGTGCTTAGACTCAATTACATTTACTGAATCTCGATTGATAGTAGTAGAAAGGTAGGAGATTTTTTAAATAATGCAATAATAGGTGGCATTTATTAAACACCTGTTGTATCCTAGGCATTGGTATTATCTTCCTTATTTTACACATAAGGAAATAGATCCTGAGATTTGAGTTAACTTTCCCAAGACCACCCTGGGAGTCTGTGGCAGTGGCTGGGAACTCACTCAATATGCTGCACCGGCTTTCCATTGCTTAGCATTCGCCTTCTTTCAACTCTTCTGCCCCTTTGCAACTGTCATGTTCTCCCACCCCTCTCACCCTCCCACACTTCTCCCCCACCCTCCCATTTCCATTTGTGACCTTGCAGTCCACTAGGAATAAAAATGAACATCCCATGTTTCTCCCAATTCTGGTTTTCCTGCCTATCAACAAATTACTTTGATGTTCTGTAGCAATCACTTTTATATTCAATAGCCTTTCTGCAATTGATCATGTTCTTGAAACTTGTCAAAAATTATAAATAGGCTGACAAACTGTCTGTAAACACATCAATGGTCTTCGCTGAAAAAAGGAATAGGGGAGTTTGGTTTCCATCATGGTGAGAGTCCACTCCCTTGACAGTGATTGCTGAGACACAGCATTTGAATATTTGAAAATCCCTGGTCTATAGCAAAGAGTGACAGTCCAGTGTAGCACACGACCCAAGACAGCATCCAGGCTGCAGTGTGGCAGCACTCTGGGAATTGCAGAATTTAAGAATCTTAAAGTGCATTCCTTCATCACCTCCCCACTCCACCAGTTGGGTCCAAGTTCCTGCTACACCTCCCCATCCCAGAGCTGTCCAAGAACCACTTTGGGATATTTGTTGCTACTATCATCTGAGTGAATCATGGCATTGAATCCACTCAAGGTCTAAGCATACAAAGTCGAAGACATTGTCCCTGAACATCTCCAAGAGTCACATGTTTATACAGAGAACTTTCCTGTCTATTCTTCACACTTCATACCTCTGTCCTATGTATTTCAGCTATTCTGTGACACTGCGCCAAACCAGATCATAACAGAAGGGACACCATTAGGGGAGAAGGAAAGGACAAGAGGGAGGGAGGAGAGGAGGGAAGTGGTGGGTTTGAGGAATGAAATTGATCAAATTTTGTTGTATGATATGCCATAAAGAAATCCACTACACTGTATAATTGATATGCACCAATTTTTTAAAGAGACAAACCTGAGCAAACAGAGCTTTCTGTTTGGGGTCTTTCTTTCTTAGCCAATGGGCACTTTCTTTCTCTCCTGTGCTCTTTTCCTCTCTTGATTCATTATTTAGTCCCCATGGGCCTGCCTAGGTTTCTCCTCAAAAGATGTCAATCTGAGTATTTACCAAAAAACAATGAGAAATTCAAAAAGTGGAATTGATAACTCATCTGCAAGAGAAAAGAACTACTGGGAACATATTAAAGGAGAAAGTTCATAGGAGAAAAACCTATATTGCAGTATCCCTTACCAGATGGCTGTTACTAGAAAAGGTGCACACTCATTGGAAAAGGCACATTTCCCTTGTTGGGTAACATGGCCTCCTTGAAGAGGCATGTGTAAATCAAACCCCGTTTATTTATTTAACATTTTATAGACATTTTATAAGTGTGGACTCAAGGGTAGACTGATGCATAGAGACAAAGTCATTTTGTACTAGTTTTTGGAGATTGAAGATGTAAATAAAAACTAGAACACAAGGTCAAAATTTCTAAATTCTAGAAGAAAATTACACAGAATGTTCTGGAAGCTGAGAGGAAGGAACAAAGATGAAGAGCACTGCACAGAAACAGAGGCCCAGAAGCTGAAATCAGATGTTACAGGTAGGTTAAAGTGACTGTACTTTTTAAAAAAAAAATTTGTGTGGTCCAGAACTCCACACAGGTAAGCAAGCAATCTACCACTGAGGTACATCCCCAGCCCACCATCTACTATATCTTGAATGTAAAACCCTGAACTCTGCCACTGGAAGCCAGAGTTCCCTAGCTAGTAAGAGCTCAGGCTGCCATTTTTCAGAATCATCAGGGAAGTAGACACTGAACTGCTACTCAAGAAAGGAGACCAAACCATCAATGAAAAACTATTTTGATCCATTATATTTCAACAGAATTTCTATTTGATTCTTTGAGGTAAACCAACATGCACAATCTTGTCTAACAACAGACATATTAGGTACTAAGGGACACAGCCTCCAAAGCCCCTGTACACCTGAACACCACCTCCCATCCTCACTTTCTGTGATTCTTAGAATGAATAGATAAACGAATGAAGTGATTATGTTTACAATTGGTTAAGGCACTGAAGCTTGCAAGTCACTCCTTAAGAAATTAGATGTGAGTCAAGATCATCCCTGTTAGTCTCACATCCTTCTCTAAAATGTCTACACCTCTGAAGCTTCCTACGAGTTCTCTTCTTTCATTCCTTATAAAAGCTGAGTAAGAACTTACCTCTGGTGTCTACAAATCTGCACAGCACTTTAAAAACTTCCATTATTAATCACATAGGGGGGATAAAACTTCATTTTATTTATATATGAATATATAAATATATTATATGTAATATATAAATATTCCTACTTCACTTTATTAGAATTTATAGAAACAGGGGCTATTATAGTCACTCATTTAATTCAAACAGTTTACAAAAATGACCTCAAACACCACAGCAATGTTAGCAATGGGTTTATTATTAATGTGAAACCTTTGCTGGTTTAGAAGAGCAATAATTTGTATGAAATTGTGCACCCTGGCTATATTCACTTTTAAAATTATATATTAAGGACTGGGTTTGTGGCTCAGTGGTAGAGTGCTTGCCTAACATGTGTGAGGCACTGGGTTCGATTCTTAGTACCACATATAAATAAATAAAATAATTGCCTATCGACAACTAAAAAACAAAATAATGTATTAAACAGAACTCCAATTGTGTTCATTGTAAAGAAAACTCACTGAAACTTGACCCAAAGAATTTCAAAGTTTGCAAATCAGAGAAAATGACATTTTACTGTTTCCTTAAAGACAAGTTAATTTGTCAAACCAAAGGCAAACTCATTTTTCAGAAATGGAAAAGGACAGATTCTCAGAAACATGGAATTGAATTTGGTCTGTGACCCAAAGGGTTCAACAGATGGTTCTAAAAAATAGAAGAAAAATAATAGCTAACATATCCTGAGACCTTGTAGTTTTGTGCATATGTTTCATTTGTTTGTGTTTTCCTGATGCTGGGGATCAAATCCAGAGCCTCAAGCCAGCTAAGGAAATGCAGAATCTCTACCTGCGGGGTACAGTCCCAACCCTGAAGCTCTTCATTCTTCACTGGGAGCAACACACCCTCATAGCCTCTTTGTCCACCACAGGTCCTCTCCAAAGAGATGGACTCAGTTATCAAAATCTGCCATTTCAATGTCACTCAGAGGAGAGGGAGAAGGGAGAAATGTCTGGCCAATGTCAGACCCATGAAACTGTCTAAGAGCAGAGGGGACTGAGTCAACTAACTCATTCTCAACTTCAGGAGTTCGACTTGGTTTTTGCTTAGGGCTAGAAGACATGTTTGTGTTTATGTAGTTTCTGCAGTGCTGGGGATTGAACTGAAGGTCTTTCCTCTATCACTGAGCTACATCCCCAGTCCAAGAAGGTCATTCTATTTTTTAACCTATTGGAGAGTTTTTGTTGTCTTCAATCCTATTAGACCCTAAAGAAATGCACTGGGGAATATGACAAGAATACACCCATGTCCACTTTTCCTAAGAGGTTTCACGCTGCAAGTAATGACTGGTCTTCTTGCTCAGAAGCGACTGGTAACTAACACTCCTTGAGAGTTAAATAATGCTTTGGCAAAATACTGCCACACACATGGATAAAATGTTCAGTACAAGTAACTAGGACTTTCTTAAAGGTCAGGGATACTGCAGAAAACTAAAATCCAATAATGTTAAGAATGATCAAGCAAAAATAAAAATGAAGTTTTCCTTGGTTGAGTATATTTGAAAATGCTGGTTAAATATAAGGAAGCAAAGGGGCTGTGTTGTTGTTGTGGTGGTGGTGGTTGTTGTTGTTGTTGTTGTTGCTGTCGTTACAGGGATTGAATCCAACAGTGCTTAACCACTGAGCTATATCCCCAGCTTTTTTATTTTGAGACAGAGTCCTGCTAAGTTGCTGAGGCTGCTTTGAACTTGCAGTCTTCCTGACCCAGCCCTCCTGACTCCACTTCCAGTC
This sequence comes from Glaucomys volans, assembly GCA_020662805.1. Lineage (NCBI taxonomy): Eukaryota > Metazoa > Chordata > Mammalia > Rodentia > Sciuridae > Glaucomys > Glaucomys volans. Next base: position 905,839 of record JAJEJO010000944.1, on the reverse strand, counting down.
ACTAGGATTATAGGCATGCACCACCACACCCAAATGGAAAGCAGAGTTTTTGACTATAAGACATCCCAGCACTTTGGATAGGTTTAGGAGTACCAGGAACCTCCAAATGACTTCATCATGTCTTTCTTTGTCTTGCTTCACTTCCCATCCTCAAACATCTACCTTGATGATACACATTTTGGCTTGGGAATGACCAAAGGGAACTTTTGAAAGCCTAACAATGAATATTTAATGGGCTCTGCAGCAAAAAATCAATTATTGAGATTCCCCAAAATTTTATGAAGTATTCCAGGAAAAGATGGAATAGATGAAGTTGGGAAAGGGTTTACTCTTTTTAGTCCAAGCTGCTCCCCAAATAGTCCAAGCATAACCTGCCCAAACGCCTGGGAAGGAATCTAAAGACAAAGAACAGCCACCTAACCTTTCTTTTGAAGAACAACTGTAATTACCATGCATTCTGTTTGCCTCACTCAGAATTATCCATGCAAGATAAGTCTCCTTCATGCAATCAATATGACCCAGAAATTAATACGTCCTTAGTCCCTGACATTTAAATAACCTTGAATACAGAAACAAGGTGAAGTATATTCACCATGTGTACCAACTCAGTAGAATTTTTATACAAAGGAAATATCCCCATTATGGAACTTCAAGGCTGCTCAAGGACAAATTGTGTTTCTAGTGAGCAATTTTTATAAATAGAGCAACTTGCCATGAGAGAAATGTTAATTCTCCTCAAATTCCTAACAATATATTTAGGATGCAAAAATTAACAAATCATGTTTATTTCTGTTTGCATCTGCTCTATAACTGGGTACACAACAAACATGAATACACACACATTATTGATCTAAAATCAGTAATTTAGTACAACCAAAACATATTTTCTTTCATTTGCTTTATTTTATAATTCTCTCAAGGAAATGGGTAAAGAGCTACATTTACAGTGATTAAATAAAATGTTAAATTATGATATGCATTTTAAGTTTACAGTTCTCATTGGTAAAAGTCAAGAAAACGTGTAAACCAATTTTTAAAAATTCATGCTACACAACTTCACTCATATTCAATTTGCTAGGAGTTGACTATGGCTACTTGAGTTATGCTACATCTGGATGTGTGTGCTTTAGACCTGACTGAAGATGTCTTTGTTGTGTAAATGATTGACTGAGATATTATGTTATTATTTTTAAATGCAGCTCATTGCTTAGATTTCCCCCACTCATTTAAAACTTGATTATTCAATTCAAAACACAGGAAGCCTACTTCCATTAGATTACAAGGGCCCAGTAAAATGTAAAAAGCACAAAAGTAAAGTGTAAAAGACAAAAATCATTTTGTACCCTGAGAATGAGAAATGAGGAATAAATGTGTATAGGCATTTGCAGATCGCCGTAGGAAGAAAGAGATGTTTTTAGATCAATAGTCATCCTAGCAACAACAGGAAAGGCAATAATCATGTAACTACACATTTCAACCTGACTTTTCCATACAGTTCTATCATTCTCAAAGCAATGCCATGGAGAAACTGGAAATGTTCCTCCCCCAAAATGTTCATCAACTGCTTCTAGCTCCTGTGTCAAGTCTCATCAGTCAGGCCCCTGCAATTCCAGGCCCCTGCAATTACCAAGGAAGCCTATTTGAGCAAAGGGTCTGGGCTTCCTGATGCTACCCTGTCCAGTGCTCTTTCATACAAGTGGTGGTAATTAAGAGGTGCATGGGGCTGGGGATGTAACTCAGGGGAAATATGGGCTTAGCACACACAAGGCTCTGAGTTCAGTACCTAGTACTCTATGAGATCTCTCTACTCTGTTAGAACTGTCTTTTGTGCAATAAAAAATACACTTTACTTGTAGTTCTTAACTTATATGTGTGTGTGTGTGTGTGTTTATGTTCATCAATTTCTTCCAGCAGCTGCCAGAGACTTGCTTCATATTTATCAGTTATCCTTCTTGCCTTCTCTGAGAGATACACAATTCTTGTACCACCTGGGTGGTACCAATACTAAAGTCAAATATCATGGTCCCAAAAGAGATTGTGTCTGATGTTTAACAAATGTTCCCCACAGCATCTACTGGGCCTGAAGGTACATGGATCCTGTATATACAGGCTTGGATCCAAAAAGGTATCATTTTTCAAGTTTTTCCAGAATCATGTAGAATGCTTGCTCATACCCACTCTTCCTCAAACTCGTCCGTCCTGAGCCCTCATTGTCGACTATATTCTCTGGGCACTTGCCACCTTCTAGGATGCTTGATCATTTGCTGGGCCCTTGTCTGTCTGCCCTCTGGAAGATGAATACAAGTTCAAAAAATGGTGGAGTTTCCCCCCGTACTCAGCACCAGCCAGAGTAGAAGCTCAAAAACCATCAAATGACCTCTATTTACAGGAGTAACAAAGGAGTATCTGCAAGAATCTGGGTAGCCGCCTGTAGTGCCACTTATGTCCAGTGCTTACTTCATGGGTGACTGGCACTTGGGACTACCTGTTTGGCACAGTTCTGGCCTCATGGAAGATCCTCTGACAAGCTTTGTCACTTGTAACCATTATGGAAGCAAGCAAGGGTGATTATGTGGGTGATTATGTGGGTTTTTGAACCCACCAGATTAGAAAGGTTTGGCCTTGGTATAGTTTACTTAGCTGATTTGTACCTTGCCTCATTGCAGAAAAGATCATGCTAATAAAGGGGAAATAAGAGTGTAATTACTCCACAAATGTTTATTGAATGTGCTCTCTTATCGAGGTCACATATGTTCTTCTGTCTGCAGTTTTTAAGCATCAACTATAGTAAAACTGTCGCAGCCTGCCACCCAAGACTCTGTACAAAACGGCCTCTCCACCCATCCAGTCACACAGTTCCTCATGTCCTCTGAATTCCAGGAAGTGCTCACAATTCCCCAGATCCTCTCTCTTCACTCCTCCTAATCATCTCCCTGCTTAGTACACCCTGCCCTGTATTGCTTTACTCACAGAAGCCCTGCATACCTTCCAAGGCACATCCCCCAGGCTCTGTGGTTAAGCACCCCCTGGGTTCAACCCCTGTATCCCAACCCCCCAAAAAATCAGGGCACACCCCCTAAAGCACCTTCTCCAAGAAACCTTGTCCAGTCCACTCTCCATCTCCATAGGCATGCTGCCTGCCCACCTTGTGATACCTGCCTTACTTGGCCCTCTATGAAAGGTATGTGTTGTCAGTTTCTCTTAAAGGTATATTTTGAAGAGATCTTCATGAATCATTAAATTAAGAACCCAAAGGGCTGTAGAGAAGCTAACTAGTAGACCAGCAGTAGGGTACTTGCTGTATGTAAGGTCCTAGGTACCATCTCTAACACAGAAAAAAGAAATCTGATGGTTAAGTTTTTTCTGTCTTCAGTCCATTTTCAGTGTAAAATATCAAGAGCCAATCAGTAAAACCAGCCAAAGAAATTGATACAACACATTTCATAAAAGACGTCCTTTTTCTCAGTGCTGGAATGAAACCCAGGCATGCTAGCCAAGCACTCTCCACTGAGCTGTATTTCCACACCATAGCAGAACATTTCCAATCAGAGAGACACATTGAGATAAACTGATTGAAAAATCGTCGTTTGAATCAAGAACTTGAAATATTACAAATTATATTGGAATATTTTAGGCCCTTCTTAGTTGTTATTTTTAAAAATTATTTATTGATGCATATTAACTATACCGAATAAAGGGCTTCATTGTGGCATACTTGTACGTGAATATATCACAACCTGGTCACTACGTATCCCCAGTACCTCCCCTTGCCCTTCTTTCCTCCCTCTCCCTGCTCTCCTTCCTCTACCCTGACAGTTTCTCCATTTGCCTTTTTCTTAATCCCTAAAGTGTACTCTACTTGACTCCACAGGAACTTACCAAGGAAATGAGACTCCTGCTTCCAGGATACTGAGTCCTGCATTTCTTATTTCTTATGAATCAAAGTGTTAGACAGTGATTTCAGGTATTTTTCTTTTCTTTTTTTCTTTTCTTTTTTTTTTCTTTCTTTATTTTTTGTTCATCATCCATACCCCTGAATACTTATCTATTATGGGCAAGGCACCATGCTACCTGTTTTGTTATTGTTATTGTTATTGTTCTTATCATTGTCATCAGCCCTGAAAGCAAAACAGAACTAAAAGAGAAATAAGAATATTACTAAGTATAGCACTTGACTAGCATGTGCCAGAGTCCTGGCTTCAGTACTCAGCACCACGAAATTTTTAAAAATATATAATTACTCAAAAGAAGAGCTAAATAACCATCAGAAGAATTCTCTAAATATTGAGCATCTAGAATGTTAAAAGATATAAAAATATTCAAGTGAGAAAAATCAAAGTGGTCTGATCAGGCAAGATTATTTAACTGAAGACATTAGAATTTTTATGTAATTTGTAAGATAGCTAGACACTACTGCAAATTGCTGAGAAGAGACTAACAAGATCAAACTGATTTGAAGACTGATGGTGCAGGGAGGTCAAAGCAGAACAGCTGACAGAAGGCTTGAGGTTAGAAGGTGGTCATTGCAGAAGGAAGAGAAGGCAGTTGCAAAGGAAGATTAATGTCAGCCATGCTATGAAGAAAGCAGTCTAATATGAGAAAAGACAAAGATTAAGTTCAGAATCATATTTGCTATTACTGTTTCTGGCCCCAGGCAGTGCAGCCTGAAGTAATGAAGGTCAGAAGACTGGGATGCTCTTTACTGAAGGGAAACTGGGACTCAGAATAATCTTTGAGAGAAAGTTCCCTAGCTTTGGCTTCCCCTCCATGTTGAGGCATCAACACAACATGCCAGAAAAGTCACCCTGGGTATACAACCATGGCTCAGTGGTCCAGCAGATTCTTATCATGCACAAAGTCCTGGCATGGAATAAAGGAAAATCCACTCACTATTTGACAAGAATGATCAGTTCAACCATGCAGACTTGAGTTGAACAAATGACTTGGAAATCTCTCCCAACCTGGCGAGTCCATGACTGTATCAGGTATGTTCACAAAGGAATACTAGAAGTTATATTAATCACCGGAGTGCCCCAGAAAGTGACAGGAAGAAGACAAGACCCTGGAAACATTCAGTTAGAAGGGAATAAGCAGCAGCAAGAAGTGAGAAAAGAATAAAAGCAACTGAGGAGAAGAGCATCAATGCTGGACAAAACACAGAAGTTCAGGATTTGGGAGGGAACAGAGAGGGACATGCAAACAACTAATGATGTAATGTTATTTTACATAATGTCAACTATTCATTTATTTATTTGGTACCAGGAATTGAACCCAGGAGTACTTTACTACTGAGCCACATCCCCAGCCCTTTTTATTTTTAATTTTGAGATGGGGTCTCATTAATTTTCCCAGGCTGGTCTCCAATTTGTGATCCTCCTGCCTCAGCCTCTCTCCCAAGCTGCTGGGATTAAAGGTGTGCATCATCACACCCAGCAAGGAATAGTTTCAATACTCCAGAACTGTCACCTCAAACTATTTCATTTTAGTATTTATTTCTTCTTCCCAAGTAATAGCATAAACATGAGAAGTGTTGACTGTGTTCAATTTATCAGCAGTGGCACATACAAAACCATTTCAATCCCCTTTTCCTACTATAAACACCTAAGCTGGGCCACCTTCTGCCCCTGCCCAAAGCCTATATGCCCAGAGGCTCAAGTGACCTGTCATGAGGGGGCCTTGGACAAAGAAGAGGGATCTGCATAAAAGCGGTCAGCCTATAACAGACTCATCTGAGGTCATACAGTATTGGAAGGGCCATTCTCCAAGCTGGCAGTGTAATTCTAACAAATGAATGAACTGCTGCCTCTTGGTAAAGCTAAAGCAGCTGGCAGCCCACAGACTTGAGGCTCACCAGGACAATTGTCCTCTTCAGACCCAAATGGTACTCCATCTGGGAGTGCTCCCAACCAATGCTCCCAGCTGCATGCTGTTTATCACTCAAGACAAAAGGCCCAGTGCCCAAGTTGAACGTGGCAAAGCCATTCCTATGAATACTCTCCAAAGAGACCACAAGCCTTCCACCACTATGTACACCTCAGACAGTTTTGTAGACCTCTGTAAACATTTTCCATTGTCATGCTGGGAAACGGCCTGCATTTTTGCTCATTGTAATTTTTTTTGTAAAAGGAAATATATTTTAATTTTCTTATTTTTCAGAGTGCTGAATTTACAAAATAGTAAGGAGAGACAATGCAAACATAATACTTCCACTCTGACACAAACATTACCACTTCAGAGTATTTCTTTGCAGTCTAACTTACAATGCTGTAAAATTCTATGAATACTTTTTAAAAAACGTAGTACAGTGTAAATGAATGGGGGACATACCCTTTAGAAATTATGCGGTTTCTCCTAACTTATTTATTTATTTATTTATTAAATTCATTTATTTAAATCCCTTAATTCACAGTAATCCCCAGCTTCGTTGTCTCCTAGCAGCTGCCAAATACCTTTGTAAATGGGCTGTATCCATGCATAAAAATCCCCCTACAACAAAAGACTTTAAGCACCAATATCACATGGATATATATATCTATATACATGCACATATACACACAGATCACTTTGCTAGAAAGGATCTTAATTTATTAGCCACACTGTTCTCAGAAAGAGGAACTAAGGAAACCTTCCATTGCCTGTAAAAAAAGGCTATGAACCTACTCCCTTCAAATGACCTCTGTGACTGCTGCTCACTCTGACTACTCCGTGCCAGAGCCCCCTCCCCAACCCACCACCAGCAAAACTCTGAGAATGACCTGGCAGACAGCTCCAACACACTCCCTTCCTGATACACTTCAAATATTTTCTGTGATCACACATGCTGGAACCTTACACGGGTATTCAACTTGTGGAATGTACAGGAAAATGAAACAGCTCTCCTTGAGAGTTTCCAGAGTCTTCATGTTTGATTGACTTTGTTTGTGGATTTTACCTGCAAGCACAATCATTTTGTGCAAACAGACCTTTCAACTTTCCAGGCAAATTCCTGCCTATTACTTTAAACCTTTCTCATTTTGAAGTGCTGTGTGGTCCCTGCCTTGCAGCACAGTTTGCACTTAGGTTTCCCAACATGATCAGCAAAGGAGTCTGACACTAAAGGCAGCAAAGAGCAAACAACATCAACTTAGGGGAACATATGTATGAATACCTAGGAACATTTCCAAGTGGTTTACTCAACCCAAGGAGAAAAGAACGAAGCTTCTATGATTTATTGCCTACACTAAGAAATAAATTTTATTATCGGACTCGGTGGTGCATGCCTGTAATCCCAGCAGCTTGGGAGGCTGAGGCAGGAGGATGGCAAGTTCAAAGCCAGCCTCAGCAACTTAGCGAGGCCCTAAGCAACTCAATGAGACCCTGTTTCTAAATAAAATACAAAATAGGGCTGGGGATGTGGTTCAGTGGTCGAGTGCCCCTGAGTTCAATCCCCCAAAAACACAAAGAAAAGAAAGAAATTTCATTGCCAGACATGGGTGGTACATGCCTGCAGCATCTCCAGAGTCTGAAGCAGCAGGATCACAAGTTCAAGGCTAGCCTGGGCAATTTAGTAAAGCCTTGTCTCAATATAAATAAACCAAAGGACTAGGAGTATAGGTCGGTGGTATAGCATCCCTGCATTCAAATCCCAGTACCAAATTAATTAATTAATTAATTAATTACTTTTTAGTAGGACACATCTGACTTACAAGTTTGTCTCCCAGCTACAACTAAATTTAGAGCAGACAATAAAATATTTTTGTTTTAATCCACACCCTACAAATTCCTAATCCAGTGTCTTAAGCAGGAGAAATTGCAAAACTTGTGGAAATCAACACTATTCTTGAAGTCACAATTCTTGGGATCCAATCCCAGCTATGCACTAGCAGAGATTCTTTAAGCAATGTATCTAACCTGAGTATCTGTGAAATGGTGTTAGATTCTAGCCTTTGTATCCCATAAGGTCACTTTGGAGGATCACATGCCATATAGGATGGAAGAGTTCACTGGAAACTCGAAGGTGCATTGACACCAATATATTTGATAAGAGCCAGAAATGATAAAATTTACATAAAATTTGAATTTTAAGGTTTACCTTAACAAGAAAACAAACCCCAATAAAGATGTGCTAGGAGTTCAACACCTCTTGGATGGCTTTCTTCTGAAAACCAATAGTATTCATAAGCCAACAAATATTGCAGTAAATAAAAACGTACATTACCAAAAAACAAAAACAAAAAGGAAAATCTTGGACATCATGTTCATACATATGGTTAAATATCAATGCAGATACAAGAATGCTAATCAAATTCATGAATGTATGCTTTAATTTCCGAAACTAAATACTAGCTTCATTGAGTAATTTCTAGTGTGGCTTGATCTGAGGTATTATGAAAAAAAAAATGACGAACACTCAGAGGTACAACTTCTGTACTTAAATATGGAGGCATTCATTGGTGGTCATGAACACTCTGTAATGAAAGAACAACCTGCTACACAGCATGCGTAATTGTTAGAAATAGAATCATAAGAAAAGCTCATCAACATCTAAAGCATCCTCCACTACTAGGACACTAGCAACACTGAAGTCAGAACACACACACTCCATAAATGCATATCAAAAGGCATGAAAAACATTCTGTCTCTCATAAACAACATTGGTAAGTGAATTTAATATTTATGTAGTATCTGGGAAAAAACTTAACAGGGATTTGAAGCTCTTGATTAAGGACTGAGGGCAAATGTAAAGGTTACTTTCAGAGTGTAAACTGGAAGGGCCACTTCACAGCTGGTTTGTGTTTCCCTTTTAAAAAACTAACAATTGGGAGCTGCAGTGTCATTCTCTGCTAACATGCTTCACAGAACTGACATGTGCCAGGTCCTACATTCCAGCCATAAAACATTGCTCTGGGGCTGGGGTGTGGCTCAGTGGCACAGTGGCTTGCCTAGCACCTTCCCCAGCAGCACTGGTAGGGTGAAGGGAACCATGGCCTCGGTCATGCTGGTGAAGGCTTCCACTGAATTTTCAGGTTCATACACCCAGCACATCAGTGTCTTAAAAGACAATAGCTGAACAATTTCAGATATTTTTCTAGTGTCACTGGGATGTGGTTCAGTGGTAGAACACTTGCCTGGCACATGTGAAGCCCAGGGTTTGATCCCCAGCACCACAAAAAGAAAAAAGAAAAAAATTACATTTTGTGATTTGTACAGTTGCACCCCTGAATAAGGGAACAACCCTTCCAAGAAGTACTGCCATCCTTTGGAATGGACTTTCAGCCTGAGAATCTCCCTCCCATGGTATTCAGAGTTATATGACTAAATTGAAAATAAGGCAGAATAAGTAGGATCAAAATGGAAGCTCATTTCATTAGAGATCCAGTGACACAGCCACATCAATGGTTATAGCAGCTCAATTCATAATAGCTAAGCAATGGTACCAACCTAGATGCCCTTCAACAGATGAATGGATAGAAAAACTGTGAGATGCACGATGGAATATTACTAAGCTTTAAGGAAGAATTAAGTTCTGGCATTTGCTGGTAAATGGATGGAGTTGGAGAATACCATGCTAAGTGAAATAAGTCAAACCCAAAAAAACCAAAGGCCAAATGCTTTCTCTGATATGCAGAAGCTAATTCCCAATAAGCGGGGTAGGGGGGATAGGAAAGAACAGAGTTACTTTATATTAGGTAAAGGGGAGTGAAGGGAGGGAAAGTGGTGGGGATGAAAGTAGAGTGAAACAGACATCATTACCTCAAGTACATGTATGACTGCATGACTGATGTGATCCTACAATATGTATAAACACGAAATGAGAGATTACACTCTGTTTATGTATGATCTATCAAACTGTCATGTAGAACTAATGAGATAAATAAAATTTTTTAAAAGAGCAACATGGGAACTTTTATTATTATGCTATTTTATTTATCTATAAAGATATATTGTAAGTGAAAACTTTTCTAGAAGTGTATAAAATTGTTTTCTTCACAGAAATATCAATATTCACAAGACAAGGAGTCAAAAGAAAACTATTTGGTTGTAAAATAATCAAGCAACTGAGAAAAACCAAGTGCAGCTCCCTAGTCACCACATACCCCCCTGTTAGCCTCACCCACTGAGCACAACTGAAGGTCCCCTGTCTAAAGAACCAAACCTTAAGACACTCAGCTGCGCAAGCAAGGGAAATCTCAATTGTAATTTAAAATATACATGTAGTTATATAATTGTCCAGACAGAAACCTGATGATTAAAAGGCCAGCTTGCTGTCAGGTACGGTGGTGCACACCTGTAATGCCAGTAACTAGGGAGGCTGAGGCAGGAGAATTTCAAGCGAGCCTCAGCAAGTTAGCAAGTCCCTATGTAACGTGGTGAGATCTGGTCTCAAAAGAAAAAAGAATAAAATAAAATAAAAAGGGCTGGAGGGTTGGAAATGTGGCTTAGTGGTTAAGTCCTCAGTTCAGTTGTGCTACCTACCAAAAAAATGAGGCCCTGCTTGCTCAGGCTGCTCTCCCAGTACCAAACAACTGGAAGTATGGAGTGCCTTGGTTGCTTTTTTTGGGGTGTGTGGGGGGGTGTGGTACTCGAGATTGAATCCAGGAGTGCTCTACTACTGAGTTACACACCAAGCCCCGTTTTGTTTTGTTTACAACAGGTTTTGCTAAGTTGCTGAGCTGGCCTGGGACTTGGAATTCTCCTGCCTCACCCTCCTGAGGTGCTGAGATTACAGACCTGCACCTCAGCAACCAGCACCTGTTTAAATTTCAAAAGGAAAAACACAGTCATTTTGGAGGTTAATTACTATATTAAAAACCTATGTCCTTTTTGCATTTTGTTCAAAAGATAAATTGAAAAATGACAGTGCAAATTACCCCTAATTAAATAATGAAAATTACTCCTTCCTCATGTTTGGGGTGGGAAAAAAAAACCAGTAATGCGCTGCTACTGCTGAGTAAGTCCCAAAAAAGAAGGCAGAGATATTTGGCAGGACTTTGAGGGGTGACTGTATCTCCTGGTTCTGCCTGATTTTATGCTATTATTTTCTTTTTTAGATTTTGCTTCCACCTGAGAAAGATGTGGAAGTTCATTTGGGGCTTTTACTTTTAAAAAGGGAACAACGTTCTTTGACATCTTGATTTTTACACAACCTTGAATCACCTCGTGCTTTTAATCACAGCTTTGCAGTATGACAGGCAAAAAACATCTCCACTGCAGCAGCACCTAGGCATTGGTTTTGACATACTTGAAAAGTGGTCACACTTCGCTGCACACGGCTTTGCAGCATGTTTACTTTCAGAGTTGCTAGCTACATCACTATTTAGAAGCGGAATGTGAATTTATAGGATAATGCCAGCATGTTTATCCATAACAAAAGAAAATTAGGAAGAGTTAAACTAATGACAATTAGAAAATAATTCTTTAGATTTCTGTATCTATATAGCTGATTCGTGTGGTCCAGATACTCAATGAAAACTGCATGTCCTCAATACATGAAGGAGTCCGAGGCTGCAGCAGGGCTGGGTGTTCCCCCAACCACTGAACTGCCCCCAAGCAGGGCCACAACGCGCTGTCCCTCCTCACACTGAGTCAGGGAACGGCCCTCCTAAGAGGTTTTGCCATCCTTTGCAATGGACTTTCACCCTGGGAATCTCCCTTTGCCAAGCTATTGAGTTTTATGATTAAAGTGAGAATAGGATAGAATAAATAGGATCAACGTGGAAACTCATTCCACGAAGGAGCAACACGGGAACTTTTGTTATGTTGCTATTTTACTCATCTATAAAGATATATCGTACGTGGAAACTTTTCTAGAACTATATAAAAGTGTTTTCCTCACAGAACTATCAATATTCACAAAAGCCAACGAGGTCAAAAGAAAACTATTTGGTAGTAAAAAAAATCAAGCAACAGAGAAACGCCAAGTGCAGCTCCCTGGTGACGGCCTGGCCACCATTAATGTCAAAGCTCCATGTGCTCCTCTCCCGCGCTCATTTTATCAAGTTTCCTCAAAGAACAGGTCATTCTACCCACCCAGAAGGCTTTCTCAGACTTAGTTGCAACTGGTTTCCTGGGAGGAGGGAAATCCCGCTTGTTGACCTCCACAGGGGCTTCCGTCCATAACTCCATGGGCTTCGGTCACATATAGACATGGAACACGGCGGCGACAGCGCTGACGCGCGCCTCCGTTTCACAAGAACACATGTGACATGCCCAGGTTTCCCGCGAACATATCCCAACACTAAGCGCTCAACATTTGAAAACCACGAAGTCGCAAAAGAAACACGCCTACCTCCAGCGGCTCTCTTGAAAATCTGCAGTTCGGGTCAAAATTCCCAGTTCTGGGAGTTTACAGCGCACCGACGGCTCATCGCCAGACACCGATCCGCTCGCTGCAACTCCTGCAGCCGCTGCTGCCGCCTCGATCCTACTGACTGGCTTGCCGACAGGGCCCGACTTCTCCCGAAGAACCGTCCAACGAGGGAAGGCCCCAAATATTGCTACTTTCTTTCCTTCCCGTTCTCTTTCTGAGGCTTAAGCTGATTGGCCACCTAGGTGTCAGGAAAATTTCCAAGCTTCCTTAGGAGTCAATAAATGCCTCGTGCAGAGGCACCTGATGGCACTGGATGTGTGCGGCTCAAAACCTTAAGGGTTTCCTACCCCTAGCAACCACAGTTCTCCCAACCATCACTGCAGAGCTGCTCAGGAAAGGGAGCTGTCTCTGATGGGGTAGCATGGGAGCTTCACCGGCACAAAACCAACCCAGGCCTTGCCACCACTGCTACCTCAGAGCAGCAGTCAGGGAACTGGTCTCAGCTTGGACTGCACTGGTGTTTGCTTTGAAGTCTGCACTGGGGCTAGGGCAGCAGTGGGAGGCCTAGAAGTTCCTTCTGTCCTCACTGTGTCAGCAAAAGCCCTCAGGGCTTGCACATGGAGTGACTTTAGGCTGTCTCTTCAAGCAATGAACTGCACAGGATCCTAGGATGCAAAGTGTGCCAGGCAGCTTTTCCACCCACATCCTTGGGTGTTGCGGGTCACACAGGATACTTCCGGAACTGGAAGTGAAAGAAGCTCCTTCCATACTCCTTGGCTTGTTGAGTCACAACATTCTACTCCAATCCACGTCCTTCACCTTTCCTAGATCTCAGGGCACCAGCTGAGCAGCATCTGATGAGACGTGTGGAGTCCAGAAGATGGGAATTTTTGAAGTCCAATGAGGTTTGCATTATACATCTAAAAAATCTAGGACTCCATACTGGTCAAATGGGTAATTGGAGCTTAAGGAACACCAAAATATGTTCTTTGTTAAGTATTAAGTCCCGCCTTATAGATGTCATCCACCAATATCTGGAAATCCAGAGGTCAAAGGGAGGGCAGGTGCACAGTATTCTCTTATCTTGCCATCTCCTTCAGTGTGGCAGCCCAACCACAAGGCGGACTCTTTCACTCTTCTCAATCCACCCTTTTGTCTTGCCTTTTCCCAGAGAGACACCCATAGAGAATGGCCAGGTTACCTTATATGACATGATTTTGCTTCTTTAGTCTGTTTCTAGAGACTCTCAAAGGGCTGGGGGTTTGGCTAAATGACAGACTGTTTGCTTAGCATGTGCAAGGCCTTGGGTTCGGTCCCCAACACTGAAAATAAAGTCTCCCAGAGAACATAACTGCAAAATTTCCCTTAACCACTCATTCCTGAGTTGATAGCCCACCATGAGGAATAAATTTAATATGACTTAGTGTCTGGAGGTGGCCAATATTGTGATATTTTTTTTAAACCTTCAAAGAGTTGAAAGATGAAAAACAAACTTCAGTTTTGGTCCAAATACAAAGCTCAGGATGAATAAAGTAAATATCAATTTATGGTCATTTATATAAAACTTTATCCACAATAGTGAAAAGGAGGACACATCAACAAAAGGGCTCTTAGAAGCCAAGTGCAGTGGTGCAGACCTGTAATCCCACCTACTCTGGAGGCTGAGGCAGGAGGGTCACAAGTTCGAAGCAAATCTGGGCAATTTAGCAAGATTCTGTTTCAAAATAAGAAATAAAAATAGGCTGAGTCTATAGCTCAGTGTTAGAGAGCTTGCCTAGCATGGGCAAGGCACTGTGTTTAATCCCCAAAATGCCAAGTGTGGGGGGCTCTGGAAAGTCCAATCTCCTATTCAATCCTTTTGATTTCAAAATAGTACATTAGTGAGAGGTGGTCTTTGGAGGTACTTTTCCCCATATCAAAATTGAAGCTCAAATCCTAAACTTATATATGAACTTTAAAAACAAGCTCCTAAACTTAGTTTCACAGGGGATTCTTTTTAAAATGGTGTGGGTCTTCCTGAATGAATCGTAATTAATTAAGTAATTTTTTAATTTATTATTTATTGGAACTGGGAATTAAGTTCAGGGGCACTCTACCACTGAGCCACATCCACTGTCCTTTTTATGCACTATTTTGAGACCGGGTGGGTCTGTTTAAGTTCCTGAGACTGGGTTTGAACTTGCAGTCCTCCTGCCTCAGGCTCCTGAGTCACTGGGCCACCATGCCCAACTCTGAGTGAATTTTAAACAGAACATTGTGATGTATAGCTACGTCTACAGCCTTCGGCACCACAGATTCTAATTATTAAGTTTAAAAGCTTCAGCATGACATGGCATCAAAAAGAACCACGAAATGACAGGGCAAAAAGTGGTTTAGTAAGGCAGACATTTATATAATACTTCTATAACCCCAAACCAGGCCCCACTTTCCCCTGACCCTCACTTCTTATCCTTTAAGCAAACCATTTCCCTTCTTCTAGTGCCACTTTCAGGCAAGGTGGTAATGACAGGATGCATGTATCATCTGCATAAATTAATTTTAATTATGCAATTAGTACTGAGCGGTCAGAGGCAACATTCAAAAGAGAGGGATTCTTACATGCATTATCCTGATAACGTTTCAGCCATACTTCCTCAGAAATGAAGCAGAGAGATTATCAGTAGCAAAGAAGAAGGGGAGAAGTTGGGGCTTAAGTATAAATCCTGACTGTACTCAGAGAACATAATGAACATCTCTGAAGGCTTGGAACCTTCCTCTCAACAACAGGCCTTGTAAAGTTGGGAAGATTTCGTGGGCTGATAGATGCATGGGGCCTAACACACAGGACTTGGCAGGAGGGAGTTCCTGGTCAGTCACTGAGGCTGTAATTACCATTAGGAACCATAATAAAATATTTAGCAAAGACCAGGCATAGTGGCACAGACCTGTAATTTCAGCAGCTCCAGAGGCTAAAGCAGAAGGATCAGGAGTTCAAAGTCAGCCTCAGCAACAGACCTGTAATTTCAGCAGCTCCAGAGGCTAAAGCAGAAGGATCAGGAGTTCAAAGTCAGCCTCAGCAACTTAGTGAGGCCCTAAGCAACTCGGTGAGACCCTGTCTCTAAATAAAACACAAAAAAGGCTAGGGACGTGGCTCAGTGGTTACATGCTGCTGGGTCAATTTCCGGTACCAGAAAGAAAAAAAAATTCAGCAAAGACAGGATCTGCTTGCAGCTGTTCATCCTGCCTGAATGCAGCATATTTGGGGGACTTCCATCAGAGACCATAGTAGTCTTGCTTGGAGGTACCATCTTAAAACTAGTCTTTCTCACTGGGTACTAATATCAAAGTAGGCATTTGTTCACAAAGAAAGGACAGTCCTGAGTAGCCTTTGCAGGAAACCCCCAAATGCCATGGAAATATCCAAAGGAATTCTCTGGAACACTGAAAGCCAAGTGATAAAAGGTTTTATCGCTAAGTGGCCAACAAACTACCCATTGCTTGTTTCATCCCCAAAGGAAATATATCTCATTTTCACATCTTTCAATGCAAAACAGAGCACCCATGTACAAAATCAATGTCAAGTCAGTCCTGGCTTATAAGGAAACCCACACACGCATTCCTCTCCAGTTCATTTACATGCTGTTTTATAGAATTTTGATAATATTTCCATTACATCTGGAATACACCTACCGATATATGTATTGATTTCCATTAGAATTCCCCATTTTCCTTTGAATGATGTCAATATGTAATGGTGTACTTTAAAGAAGTTTGGTCCATTTTACTTGTGGGGTAATTCAGTGATAAAGTTATGAAAGGAATTTAAGAAGTGCCATTTTAATTCATTTTAAATTTTTGGAAGTCAAGCAGTGAATTCCAAAAGAATCTTTCTTTATTCTTACATGGTTTTCAATTCTATGAAGCCAAGTATATAGTGGATGGCCTCCATTTTTTGTTACTTATTACAAGCAGGAATCAAAGGAGTGTGCACTTGAAAAAAAGATCTGCTTCTAGATGCAAAGCTTCTCCTATATAGCAGAGTTTTTGCTCCCAAGCAAAGAGTCTCAGAAGCAACATCATGCTTTCTGATGCTAAAAATGCCCCTTAGGCACAAAAAGTTTCATGTATGCTGTTCTCTCCTCCATGACTAGCACTGTTTTAGTCCTCATCTCCATCAACTCCTGCTTGTACTCCTGAGTGGAGTTCTCAGTGCCTCACATTTGTCCTCTTCTGATCTCCCCTTGTCTCCTGTGGAAGCCCTGAGGGATTACAAATGGACTAGCTTCTGACTAACTCCTCACGCAATGAAGTCCCAGAGAACAGGTGATCTGCTGGGTTCAAAGCAAGGCAGGGACATTTTCTACCTATATCCTGAGGTACTGGGGTCCTGGAAACTGTCTACAGAACTTAAGATAAAGCCCATTAATAATTATCTAAAAAGAAAACAGTTAGGGCTGGGGATGTGACTCAATGGTATAGTGTCTGCCTAGCATGTTCAAGGACTTGGGTTAGATTCCCAGCACCGCAAAAGAAGAACAAAATGAAAATACAGTAATCTTTCCATGTCCATCCACCCGAGGATTTAACCAACCATGGATCAAAGGTGTCCCAAACTGTAGGAGGTATTATAAGCAATCTAGAGATGATTTTAAGTATGCAGGAGGATGTGCACAGAGTATGTGCAAATGATATGCCATTTTATATAAAGGATGTGATCATCGAAGGATTTTGGTAGCCACAGGGGTGTTGGAACAAATCCCCCATGAACACTGAGAGACGGCTGTGATCTTTTACAAATCTTAATCAAAAGACAAAAATGTGTCAACCTAGATAACTAAAACAAGCAGAACTATACTCTCATCTATAGGAAATGTGTTTAAATGTAAAAATAAAGAAATATTAAAAGTACAAGTATGAAAAAGTGATTCCATGCAAATGCTGATCATTAGAAAGATGGGGTGGCTATGTTAACATCAGACAAAGGAGACCGCAGAACATGTCACTTACCTCAAAGCTATAGTAAGCAAAAGAGTATAGTACCAGCAAAAACACATACATAAAAAGAATAAAGCAGACCAGAAGTAGATCTTCACATATATGATCAAATGATTCTTGAAAAAAGTGCCAAGGCCATTCAACGAGAAAAGAATAGACTTTTCAATGATGATGTTGAAAAGTTGGTATCCACATGCAAAAAAGAAAAAATAATAATTGGACCCTTGCCCCACACCATAAGCAAAAATTACCTCAAAATTAATCAAAGACATAAATGCAAAAGCTGAAACTATAAAGCCCTCAGAAGAAAATATAGGTGGAATGTTTCTTGAAATTAAGTTTGGAAATGATGTATTAGGTATAATGCAAAAAAACGTAGGTAACAAAATTTGAATTTCACGAAAAATTTTAAAAATTGTACTTCAAGAGACACTATGAACAAAGTAAAAGGCAACTTATGGAATGGTAGAAAATATTTGTGAATTATATATTTGATAAGGTATTAATATCCTTAACAGATAAAGAATTCCCACAACTCAACAGCAACAAAACCCAATACATGGGAAGAACAACTTGATCAGATATTTCTCCAAAGAAGATATACAAATGACTGACAAGCACATAAAAAGATGCTCAACAGCATCGCTCATTAAGAAAATACAAATCAAAAATACAATGAGGGCTGAACTTAACAACAACAACAAAATAATTAAATACCACTTCACATCCATCAAGATGACTATTATTTTTAAAACAAAAACAGAGAATTCCAGGTTTAGCAAGAATGCTGAGAAATTTGAAGTCCTGTGCATTGCTGCTAGGAATGTAAAATGGTACAGCTACTGCTGGAAAATTGTATGGTGTTTCTTCAAAAAAATTAAGTACAGAATTATCACGCAACTCAGCAATTCTCCTTCTGGATGTATATCCAAAATAATTGAAAGTAGGGACTAAAGATATATATATATATATATATATATATATATATATATATATATATATACAGATTTTTTATAGCAGCATTGTTTACAATCATTGGAAGTTGGAACCAATCCAGTACATAAAAATATACATAGAAAACCTTACAGAATCTACAAAAAAATCTCTAGAATTAAGGGTAAATTATGAGAGTCAGAGGTCACAAAGTCAATATTCCAAAAATCAATTGTGAGTAGATATTGTTTTCACCAAAAGAAAGGAGTCATGTATATCTAAAAAGAACAAGTAAAAAAATTAAAGGGTGATAAAGAAAGAAAAGAGAGAGAGAGAGAAGAAAGAAAGAAGAGAGAGAGAGAGAGAGAGAGAGAGAGAGAGAGAGAAAAGAAAAAAGGAAGGAAAGAAAAAGAGAGAGGGAGGGAAGGATGGTGATAAGTGAAGGAAAGGGAAGAGGAAAGGAAGGATTTGTTTGGGATTTTATTCTGAGGATACTGGACCAGGAAGTAGAAAACTTTAACACAAAAGAAAAAACATCTTAGACATCCCCCTTTAGTTCAGTGGGGTCAAAAACCCTCACAATTGGTGATTGTTTTTTCAGTTCAAAACTCTCTCCTTAGCTTCCCCATGTCCTCAGAATAAAATGCAAAATAAGCCCTTACTGTAGTCTACAAGAGCCTACATAATCTTGTCTCTGCTACCTTTCTAGACACATCCTATTCTCCCTTCACTCTCTCTGCTCCAGACACACTGGTATTCTTGCTTGTCATTGAAACAACTTACACCTTTTGCTTTCTGGTTGGACAGTCCTTCTCCCAAGGCATCTACATGTCTTGCTACTTCAATTCCTTCAGGGCCCTGACAAAATCCCCTGTTCAAGGAGTCCATTTCCAACAGACACTTTACAGAGGAAGATCTACAAGCAATCAACAGATTTATGAAAAAATGTTCAACATCCCTCATCATAAGAGAAATGCAAATCAAAACCACCTTAAGATTTCATCTTACCCCAATTAGAATGTCTCTTATTAAGAATGCAGGCAACAACAGGTGTTGGCGAGGATGTGGGGAAAAGGGTACACTCATTCATTGCTGGTGGGAGTGCAAGTTGGTGCAGCCACTCTGGAAAGCAGTGTGGAGATTCCTTAGAAAACTTGGAATGGATCCACCATTTGACCCCGCTATCCCACTCCTTGGCCTGTACCCAAAGGACTTAAAATCAGATTACTACAGTGATGCAGCCACATCAATGTTCATAGCTGCTCAATTCACAATAGCTAGATTGTGCAACCAACCTAGATGCTCTCCAATAGATGAATGGATAAAGAAACTGTGGTATTTATACACAATGGAATATTATTCAACCATAAAGAAGAATAAAATTATGGCATTTGTAGGTAAATGGATGATGTTGGAGACTGTTATGCTAAGTGAGATCAGCCAATCCCAAAAATCCAAAGGCAGAATTTTCTCTCTGATAAGTGAATGATGATGCATAATGCGGGGGGGAAGGGTAGCAAGAATGGAGGAAGGGTAGATATCGTAGAGGTAAGGGAGGGGTGGGGTCGGGGTGGGGGGGGTAAGAATAATAACAGAATGTGTGACAGACATCACTGCCCTGTGTACATGTATGAATGCACAGATGGGGTGACTGTACTTTGTGTACAACCAGTGAAACAATAGCTGTACTCCATTTGTGTTCAATGAGTCAAAAAATCAAATAAATAAATAAATAAATAAATAAATAAATAAATACAACAAAGAGTCCATTTCCAACAACCACTGCAGGCTTGATTCTCACTCTACTCCCTTCTCCTACTTTAGTATTCATGAGATGACTTATCAGCACATGAATATTTATTCTGTCTCCTCCTCCCTTTACAAAGCCAAGTGCCTGAGAACAGAGGCTTTGTCTTGTTCAATGTTGTATCTCCAGAGTCTAAAACAGTGCCTGACACCTACAGTCTGGTCAGAAACTTCAGGGTTTTAGAAGAGATGGCAAGTCACCTTCCAGAGACTTCTGTGTTTTGAAGTGGAAAGGAGTTTTCAGCAGCCAGAGAGAAACAGATGGGTATTTGAGAAACCCTAAAGCTTTCCTGCATCCCCAAGTATTCCTGGGGGAAATTAGGGTACAAAGCATACAGGGAGAAAATTCTCAGCAAATCTCTCACCTGAACTGTACAACCCGTTCCACGAAAAGGCATGAAATAGCTGCTCAATAGACTCCTCTTCATTTGTAACTAGAAAATTCCCTCTTCATGAGGGCTGCTTTTTCTAAGTTTTCTCTATTTGAATTTTGTTCTTTCATGCTCAGTTATCACACATAATTTAACTTCATGATTTAATTAATTGCCAAAATGCAAAAGTGCAAAATTGTATGTATAAATAATTACTAACACAGGCAAACATTTGTTACTTCAGAATGAACAGCCGGTAGCTAATTCTGCTCACAATTACCTAATTGTAGGGTTAGCAACTTCTGATTTGCTTTATATTCAAAACAAATTCCATTTTTTTAGATTTAAAAAGTCATATATGTTGAAAAAAAATTAAAAAAAAATTAAAATATTATTTGGTAAAACACAGAGAGGGATTCAATGTGGAATAAGGTCTAATTAGATCATGAATGTACCAATTTAGAGCAGATGAGAGGGAGTTTAGTACTGTGTTTCTTGTTGCAGTTAACAGATTCTATAAGGTTGACAAAAATCAGTGAGAGAAGAGCTGAAAACATTCCTGGAAGGCAAAAAGCCCCAAAGTTTCATATATCATGGTGGCACAAATAGGAAGAATCAAAACAAGACAGGTTAGCAAAGGGAGCTAAGAAAAACTATGGAACTGGAGTGAGGATTTGGAAGCCCTAGGGGTGGAATGTTGGGAGACAGAACCACTTGCTTCTCTGTATTAAATAGTGGATGAGTCATTCTTCTAGAAAGTTCATCCATTCTTGGAAAACATCTGCTGCCGCCTTTGACATAGTGATCTCCTTCCTGATCATAAACCCCAGAGGTAAAACAAAAAAAATACCCAGCCATGAAGCTGCTATTTCCAGTTTTACACATCATAAGAATGACTCCATGAATTAATCAAGCATAATAAAATGAGTATTAGAATATAAGGAGATGAAGTTATGGAGGTTTTAATAAATAAGAAAAATGAAAAGGCTGCCTTATTCACTGTCATTTTTGTGGTATTTTGAAAAAGCAGTAAAAAGCCAATTTAAAAGTTTGTTATTTCTCAGCCAGATGTGGTGGTACAGTTTGTAATCCCAGTGATTCGAGAGACTGAGGTGGGAAGAGCACAGGTCCCTGGCCATCCTCAGCAATTTAGTGAGACCCTGTCTCAAAAAAGTTTCATTTCTCTTGGTGAATCATCTACTTTGATGCAAGAGGAGCAAGTTTCTTTCCCCCTGGTACTGGGGATTGAACTCAGGGCCTTGAGCATGCTAGGCAAGTGCTGTACTACTGAGCCACCTCTCTAGCCCTTGGCAATTCTTCATTATGCTGATTTTGTTATTTATGGTCAATAAACTTCCTAATTGATATTAATTCAACTACAAGGTTTCAGTATTTTGAATGGAATTGAATCAAATATATTTTTAATGCTTTTCTAGGATCAGATTGAGGATGATTCTGTATACTTTAGGCATCATATTTTTGGTACACAGTTTATCTGCCAAATAAGAGTCCAAGATTTTCAATCTATATGTATATTATCTATGTACCTATTATCAACTGAAGATCAAAAACTATATCCATATCCATAAATTCATACTCTTGCAGTATTTACTGAATATCTGTGAATCTGAGTCCCTTTCTTCCCTGATAATTTATTCATAAGCATACAAAGAAAACTAGCAGCTTTAATTCTCAATTCAGTTTAATTCTATGAAAGCATGTTGAGTATGTACTATAGACAACACAACACATTTTATCAAGAACATTTCTTCAAAAATATTTTATCAGCAACATTTCAGAGATAATTAAAATAGAAAAGCTTAACTGGGTGTGGTAGTACACACCTGTAATCCCAGGTACTCAGGAGGCTGAAGCAGGAGGATCATGAGTTTCAGGCCAGTCTGGGCTTAACAAGACATTTCCACCCCATCTGAAAAAGAAAATAAAGAGAGAAAAGCAGTTATTAATGTTACAATTGTTACTACAAATCAATAAAAAATGCACCATTTTTAAAAAATAAATGCACTGTTCTTTAACTACCTTTTTCCATCTTCCAGTTTCTAGTCTAAAGGAAGTAGCTGGAGGCTGGAAAGGGAGCTCAGTGATAGAGTGCTGGTCTATCATGCATGAAGTATCAGGTTAGTTACCCAGCCTGGAAAAAAATATATCTTTAAATGGGAGGGAACATCATTTTTCCAGTCAAGATATAACTGTATTCTTCCCGTGTCCACATCTCAGCTTCCCTATATCCCACTCAAGTTTCATTTCCTTCATTAAACCCTCAATTTGTTTTTATAGCATTGGTTTCTGCCTTTCTCTGACTAAATGTAATGTTGATCCTGTGGGACTGGGGCTGGGGCTCAGTGGTGGAGGACTTGCCTCACATGTGTGAGGCACTGGATTGGAGCACTGCATAAAATAAATAAAATAAAGGTATTGTGTCCATATACAACTAAAATGTTTTTTAAATATTGATCCTGTCATATATATTTCATATTGAATTATCTATTTATGCTTATAAATATTCCCCATGACTTACCTCCCCAGACAGATTGTTATTTTGCAAGAAATAGGAATCAAGCCTGCTATTCCAGTGCTTTCTTGCTATGGGGCATGCTGTGAGACTATTAGTAAATGTGGACTGATTGCTTGATAAAATGCAGTGTAAGCTGTAAATAAACTGTAACAATTGATACACACATTAACTCCTTCAAATTCTGGAAAACCTATAATCAGTTGTTCAAAAACGTAGTTAAGTCTCAAATATCCTAGCAGAAGCTGGAAGTTGTTCTACAACATTCAAAAGTTGAGTTTAAACAGTGTTTTAAATGACAGGCACTTTCCTTGTTTCCATTTTCACTAACAAATACCAATGCAAATAAAGATGGAAAAACAATTACCAGAGTCCATGCCAAGGAGGTGGGTACAAAATGTAAACAGCATGGTATTCACTTGTAAATGGATGATTCTAAATTTACTGTAAGATCTTAGCAATAGTATTCACTAATAAGAAAAAATACTAATGCATACAATTTACTTTCTCTTGCTAATGCAAAGGAATATTAGTCCTGAATAAATTAGCATTCTGCTCTTAACTTTTACTTTACTCACAAAATACAAATACTATCAACATTGACAAGTGGCAACTTTTTATATATTTCAGTAATAAAACTGTCTTATTAATGTTGAGATATAGTAAAAGCAAATTTCGTGTTAAAAAGAAACACTATAAGAGGGAGGAAAAATTAGTTATGTTCCCCTTTGTCTCTTCCTTAACTCCCTCATCAAAGTCGTGCTTTACTTTGCAAGGGTTACCTTGATTGCTAGCAAATATGAAATTTCAATCTATTTCTTGGCTTCATGCACCATAATTTCAGAATCTCAAAATTAAGAATTTGTAACATTTGATTGTACAGGAAATTCATGGCTGCTCAAGCTAAAAAATCTCCAGGGAAACTTGACTTAGGGTCATTCCCCTAAAGGAAAATGACCAAGCCCTGCCTAATGTCAGCCTCAGGGAAAGGTTTCAGAACCAGGAAGAAGGATTTACAAATTCTTAAAATTGCCCTCTGTTTATACTTTAATTTTGAAGACTCAACAATTGCTTTAAATCCTGCTCAATGCCTTAACCAGAGCCTTTCCATATTGAAAGCATTAAGCGGAATGGCTTCTGGCTGGAAAATACAGGAGTTTCAGTTATCTCAATCACTAGGAACCAGAGAGCATGGCCCACCCTGCCTGGCCTTCAAGCAATTACCTTCTTGCCTAATTTCACGAGAGGTGGAAGCTCTCAGTCCTGTTGTTTCAGTACTTCTGGATCCCACCAGTGCTAAATCACTTAGTGGTCTACGAGAGACAGTACATTCAATATTAATAAGTATCTCAAATGTCACAAGTTGCACAGTGCAGGAAAGAAGAGGGTCATGAAAAGCAGAGCCTAAAGAGAGATGGCAAAGACTTCTTGGTGCCCAATTTCTTAAAAAGTTTCATGGTTTTATATTCAATAGGGTCCAATCAGCTTTAAATTATAAGCCACAAGGTTCTGTCCGTCCCTTACATAAATGTACTATTTATTTACACCTAATACTTGAAAATGGATTACTGTGTAACGCTGGCCTGGGGCACTGGACAATGTTTAGTGTCAACCTCCAGAGGGGAAAATGATTCCCTCTGAATGTTTTCAAATTATATACTTCCTTACTGATGTGGTGAAATAAGCTCTAATTTAGATGGCCCCTCTGGATAATGTTGCATGTTGGCTTGTTGTAGAACATCCACAGATCTCTTTTCAACTCTAATTATTTGTTTATTTGAACTAGTCTTAGCTCTGGTCAGTGGTGAAATGTGAAGGGCTAATTTCAGCAGATGTTGGAAGCCAGCTCTGCCTAGAGTTCCGTGGGGAGCCTCTAGACAAAGCCTGTGTGGGCAAGGGAGAAGGGGCTGGAGGTCAGGGTCAAGGAGTGAAAACAGAATCAAACCAGAGACAGGCCGGGATCTGGTCCTGGGAACTGAGAAAGAACCATGTCACATGCAGAGCTGGAAGGTTGGAATCGAGTACAGAAGGAGGGGATGATGCTGAAAGTAAGGGCTGGGTAGCCAAGGGTGAAGAGATGCTAAAAGAAACAGGAAGAGAACGGAAGGGCTGGGAATAGGGCCAATGGAGTTCACCTGGAGGATAGTGAATGCCTCCTGCGAGACTGGGGTGCAAAAAGTAGGGTACATATTGCCACTAGACACCCCGCCAGTTTAGAAATGCATTTCCCAGGCTGGGGTGTAGCTCAGTGATGGAGAATTTGTATGTGTGAGGTTCTAAGTTCTATCACCAGCACTAACCAAAAAGAAAAGAAAAAGAAAAAAGAAAGAAAGAAAGGAAAGGAAGAAGAAAGAAAGAAAGAAAGAAAGAAAGAAAGAAAGAAAGAAAGAAAG
>JAJEJO010000944.1:864673-880530 GCA_020662805.1 Glaucomys volans | reverse complement strand
AAGAAAGAAAGAAAGAAAGAAAGAAAGAAAGAAAGAAAGAAAGAAAGAAAGAGAGAGAGAAAGAGAAAAGAAAAGGAAATGCATCTCCTTGATCACAAAAACAACTTGAGGAAAGAATGTGCAATGTTGAATTACCGATGTCTGCCCACATGGTTATACAAATAGCGCCTCTGCCTATGAGTCAGCAGCAACTTGATGCTTGAAGGGCCCTCTGAGCATTCATTTCCATTCTCATCTCCTATGGAACAGCTCAAACAGGACCCTTGCCCCTTTGTTCATTTCAAAATAAATTGATCTGCATCTGAAAGATGTATCTATTAAATGAGGACAGATGATCCATCACTGATATTCAAGCTCCTAAAGCAACCAGTACTACATAAATACAAAGAGTATTCAAATGAAGGTAACCTTTCTATGCAAAAAGGTCCCTGCCAATTAAAACTTGTGAAAGGCATCATAAGTTGTCTTTGTCCCCATGTGGAATAGCATGGTTGTTAAATAGGTGCTTTCCATTATGCTGAACTTTAAATTCAATATTCAAAATATTTATGTAATACCTCTTCAAACTAAATTGAAAATTTCAAAAACATATATATTTAAATTACACTCTCATTGTTTGAAATTAGAGGACATGGAAAAAAATGTTATTTTCCTTGGAGAGTAAGTGACCCTTTCATGTAGTGATTTCAAAGGGTCAGTTAATCAAACAGACATGCCTCTGGGGTTATGCTTTGGGCTTTTCAGCAATATTACCCCAGCATTGTATTTGAAACTCTGTGAAGAGTATACATTTTGCTTTCTGAAAACAGCGACTGATACAAATTATTTTCCCTATTGCATCAGAAAGAAAATAGAGCTTTTTCCCACTATTATTTTTCAAGTACTCTATTGTAATCATTTTGGGATAATTGAGCATATATCAGCTTTTGTCTGTTTTATGATTATAAAAGGAATGCTTACCTGTTGCAAAAAAACATGAAAAGTTTAAAGAACACGTTTTTTAAAACTTTCATCATACAGAGGAAATCCTTGGTAACTCTGTAGGTACATTCCCTTTCATTTATATTTTACTTCAGTCTTATTGTTCATACAATTTTATATTCTAATTTTCAAAGTTAAATTACAAGAACCCTCATGCAATTAAATAAAATTCTATAATTTGTCATTAATGGCTTCATAACAACATGTTATATGGAGATAACATAATTAATTTCGAAATATCTCTGCTATCAGACATTTAGATTCTTCCCCCTATTATAATGTGATAATCATCTGCGCATAAAACAATAGTTTAGCATAAAGTTCATTATTCTTTTTTTCATTGTTCACATATTTCTTATGTGGGTGGGTGGCAGAACCAAGATCCAGGAAGATTCCCAGGATGGAGAAAGGGAACTGACCAGGAATATCCCTGCAGCTGTGAATTTGAATTTTGTTTCAGACCATCCCCATAACTATTGCTGACTGCCCTTTGCCACTTTTGATAAGAGAAGAAAAATACATTTTTGAAAATCTATGGGCCCAAAGATTGCGTGACCCTAGTCTCACCAGCAATGTGCCGTAACCCTCATGCTTTCCCCTTGTCTGGGGCTTTTTTTTGCCAATTGTGGTTTTCCCTGAAACCAAGTTGGAGTTCTTTCTTAAGTTGTATAACAGGAAAATGTGGCCTTACCTTTAACAGGAGTTGTTTGTTGATGGTGCCAGTTGGTTTGTTTGGAAGAGAAACTAAGAGACGTCGAGATCTAGGGTGTTTAAGAGATCTGTTACAGAAATGAAAAGCACTAATTCTATCTTGGATTTCCATAGAGTGGTTTTGATTACAGTGCGGCATATGTATCTGAAAATGCATTCTGATGTAATACAACCGTATGATGTGTTTGTTGACTAAACTCTGAGGACTACAGCAACAGCCTACCTATGCATATCACCTGCCTTTTTTTCCTATAAATTGTAACCACTTCTGGTGCATCTACAAAGGTGCAGTCTAGCTACTTCTCCCCAGTTTGATCAAACTGCATAAAATTCATTTTCCTTTTCCTACCATTTGTCTATTCCTTACGTGGATGGGCAGCCAAGTCCAGCCAGCGAGGATCCAGACAGGTTCTTTGGGCTTCACTGCAAGTAACAATACTAATCCAAATACCAGCAACAAAGTAGGGGTTGGGGATGTAGGTCAGTGGTAGAGGAGTAGGTTTGGGGGCCTAAGTTCAGCCCCCAGCACATCATTAAAAAAATCCAGAAAGACTCTGGGCATGGTAGTGCATGCCCTTTATCCCGGCAGCTCAGGAGACTTGAGGCAAGAGGATCACAAGTTCAAAACCAGCAAAATTAGTGAGGCCCTAAACAACTTAGTGAGACCCTGTCTCAAAATTAAAAAATAAAATGGGCTCAGGGCTTAAGGACCCCTGGGTTCAATCCCTGGTATAAATAAATAAATAAATAAATAAATAAATAAATAAGAGGAAAAACAGAGAAGTGTATTAAAATACATATATTATGTGTATTTTTGTTTAAAATACATATATTAAGTTTTTGACTATGGTGGATTAAGTGAATATTGCAACAGCTCAACCAGTGAGTCCAATAAAAATATCTGATGAACTATATTTTTTTCTTGTAAATAGAGGTAGTAGAGATCATATAGACTTTTTTTTGCCTGCACCTCTAATGAAAACATCTAAGGACTTATAAATAATGCAAGAAGAAATCAAGAAAGGATTCTGAAAGCTGGAAAGAGGGAGAATAGATTAGGAACCTTAGGACTAGTAGAACACTATAGTGGCAAGGCATCTTATGAAACCCCTTCCCAGCACAAGGTGACATAGACTCCATGTTTTCCAACCCCTTATTGATCAATAGATGGCAGCTCAGGTATGTTCATTTCTTCCCAGGATTATAGGAAGCCAACCAACAACAGTAGAAAAATCAGTAACACCAGCAAGAGTGTGAACAAGGGCTGCAATGGCAATATATGTTCAGGGAGAATGCTCACCCTCACCATGGTGCATGAAACTCATTTTCTCCCTTAGAAAAGCCAGGAGGCCCAGAGGAAAAGGATGACACGCCCTGTTGCAACAACTAATCCAGCCCTGGAATCTGGTCTCCATCCCAGCCAACCAAAGAATCCCTCCCTGTACCCAGAGACACCAGATGATCCAGCAGCCCTGGAAGGGGATATGCTGCCATGATAGGCATTATCATTAAAAATGTTCTAACAAGAAATTACGGATGATCTTGAAATAAATGAAAAAAAAATAGAAAAGTTCAGCAAAGTAATTGAAGTTATAAAAATAACCCAGGTAGGGCTGGGGATGGAGCTCAGTAGTAAAGCATTTGCCTACATAAACCAACAGGAGGGAAAGTGGCATAAATTATGGTAAAGTAGTAGGATGGAATACGTTTGCAGGTTAAAAGTTATACTTCTTGAAAGGTGAAAAAGTGCCCAGAAAAACCACTTCAGATGCGGGAACTCACGCCAGAGATTTTATTAGGCAGACAAACAGCGTCTGCCCTGAAGAGAGAGAGAAAAAATGAGAGAGCGTGAGAGCAAGAGTGAGAGAGTGAGATAGAGAGTCAGAGAGAAAGAGTGAGAGTAAGAGAGAGGGTGGGGGTGGTAGACGACCAGAGTGTCCGCTACCAGGGCTGGGGGATATAGAGAGAAAATGGCGTGGAGCTTCTCAAGTATTGGCACCACGATTGAAGGAAGATCCGACCAATGGTTGCTGTGAATGTTTGCAGGCTGACGAGTGGACCAATGGCTGACTAGGATGTTCACAGGCTGCCGAGCAGACCAATGACTGGCTAGGATGGTCTCAGGCTGATGAGTTAGGTTGTAAGATGGGAGGGGGAGGAATACTGGTGGCTGCTGATGCCAATATTTATGACGAATATTTAATGCTGTTTGACAGTCTCAAGATTGAAAAGAGCACAAGAAAAAATCACACATGAAGTGGTTCTTACATTTTGCTTTTTTCCATTCCGGAGTTCAGATGGGTGACTTCTGCTATGGTTTGGGTCTTAAATGCCCTCCAAACCTCACGGGCTGAAGTCTTGAACCCCAGTGCAGCAGTGTTCAGAGGTGGGGCCTTTGGGAAGTGATTGGACCCTAAGGGCTGTGACCGTGTCAGTGGATTAATCCATTGATGAATTCATAGCTTGATGGGCTTTTGGATGGTGCTGGAAACTGCAGGAGGTGAGGTCTGGTTGGGGGAGGTAGATCACTGGGTGCATGCTTTGAAGGGTATATTTTGTCCTCAGCCCATCCCTCTCTGTACCTCTGCTTTCTGGCTTCCATGAGGTGAGAAGCTCCCCTCCACCATATGTTCCCTTCTGTGATGTTCTGCCTGGACACAAGTCCAAAAGCAGTGAAATAAAGTGAACATTGAAACAGACTGAACTTGCCTACCTGTCTCTGAATTCAGAACTCATTCCTCCAGCTAAGGAAATGAGTTCAAAGGTTGGGACTCACCCTACTATGACAGGCCAAGGAAGATGGGCATGGAGATTGCCCCTAAGGCCTAACAACTAAATCGAATTATGTATATCCCCTGCTTGTGTTTCTATAAATTGTAACTGATTCTGTGGGGAGAAGCAGTTTCTCCAAAGTTTTATCAAACTGCATAAAGTTCATTATTATTTTTCTATTTTTTGTCTATTTCTAATGTGGATGGACAGCCAAATCCAGCCAGCTGAGATCCAGGCAGCCTTCCTGGGCTAGACTGTTGGTAGCACCAGTCTGAAATCATTAACCAAAACAGATCTTTCCACCTCTAAGTTGACTTTTTCAGCACTTTTTCACAGTGATGGAAGGCTGACTAATTCAACCTCTAAGGGCCCTTGGGACTGCATTGCCCCCTTCTTCATTTCCTTTACATGTCCCTTATCTCTCCTCACCCCCAATTCATATATGTGAAAGAATTCCTGGTATCTTGTGGAGAGCCAGGGCAGGTAGGAGACAGGAGGCATCAGGAAGACTTGGCCATGGGAATACTGTCCTGCAGGCAAAATGGGCCCTGGCTTGGTAACAAGATAATAAGGCACTATGATATGTTATAAGCATGGGCCCAAGAATTGAGTGACCTGCATTCACATCTCAACTCTGTCACATTCACAGCAATATAAACTTGGACAGAATATTCAATTTATCAGAAACTTAAATTTCTGGATTTTTAAAATTATAGGATAGGCTATGTTACTTAGGCTGGCCTTGAACTTTGGGGCTCAAGAGATCCTCCTGCTTAGTCTCCCAAGTAGCTGGGACTATATGCATACACTTCTGTGACCAAATTGAAAGTATAATGGTCAGATCTAGAAAATAACACGTTAATAAACTATGTCTGTAAAGAGCCAAATAGTATATATTATAGGCTTTGTGGACTATACACAGTCTCTTTTTTAAGTACTCAATACAGCACAGAAGTAGCCATAAACAACATGGAAATAACAAGTATGGCTATGTTGTATGTGTCCTACTAAAACTTTGCAAAAATAGGTGACAGAATTTGATCCCACATAGGCTGTGTTTTTCTGGCTCCTAAATCACAGTATATTCATGATAACTGAATAAGATGAAAACTATAAAATATTCTACAGAGAAAGTCACACACACGCACATTCACTATGTATTGGCATACTTCATTTTATTGCACCACATTTTATAACAGTTCTCAAATACTGCATTTTTTACAAATTGAATCTTCAAGACTTTAGTGAGGGAGCAAATTCAGATTTGGTGGAAATAACAAGAGAACTAGAACAGAATTGCCTCAAACTCATGATAACTGTTGGGTGGTACAGGGAATGGAAATCAGGGCCCCATACATGCTAAACACACACACTACCACAAAGCTACACCTGCAGCCACTCATGACAACAGTTTAACAAATGAGTTTTCTTCTTATAGATGAGCAAAAAACAAAACAAAACAAAATTTAAAAAAAACAGTGGTTTCTCGAGGCGAAATCTGCTCGTGGTGAAGATGCTACGGATACTGTTGAAATGACAAGAAAATATTTAGAATATTACATAAACTTAGTTGCCAAAGTAATGACAGGGTTCAAGAGGATGACTTCAATTTTTAAATGTATTTTTCTTGGTGCATATAATTACACATAATAATGGCGGTCATTATTCTGAAAGGCACTCTCCTGTGGATGAAATGCTATCAAACAGTATGTCATGCAACATATAAATCTTATAAGAAAAGAATAGTCAATCACTGTGGCATGCTTCATTGTTATCTTATTCTAAGAAATTTCCACAGTCGCTTGCTTCCATTTTCAGCAACCTCCATCCTGATCAGTCAGCAGCTACCAACACTGAAGGAAGACACTCCACCAGCAAAAATATTATGACTGGCTGAAGGCTCAGATGATAGCAGTTTTAGCATAAAGATTTTTAGAACAGGATTTTACAATATTGCCCAGGCTTGTCCTGAACTCCTGGGATCTGCACCCTGCTTATAAATATTATTATTATTATTATTATTATTATTATTATTATTAGGTGCTGGGGATTGAACCTAGGACCTGTGTATGCTAGAAAAGTACTCGACCATGGAGCCACAATTCCTGACCTTATGTATTTTTTATTTTTAAATTCAAGATATTTTATTAACAGTTACTACAAACAATAAGATAGCTCAATTAGATTACCAAGTACAAAATCAGCATAGAAAAATCAGTATTTTACGTATATTCAAACAATCTTTTGGAAGATTTAATGGAAAAAAGATTTCATACACAGCAGTAACAAAAATATCTTAATGTTTGTCAATAAAAATGTGAGACCTATTAATAAAAATTAAAATACCACTGAAGTAAAAAAATAGCCTTTCTATCAATAGAAGGACCATATTATTGTGTAAATTAATTAGTAAATTTAACAAAATCTCAGTGAAAACAGTTTTAAGCTTTATCACCTGGTGTTAAATTTAGTGAAAAAAACAAACATAGAAGTGGGACCAGCACTAAAACACATTAAGACATTTTTAAAAGCCTCAATAATTTGAGAGTATCATACTGGTCTATTAGCAAAACACAATGCCCAGAAGTAAATACACTCAGCTACATATAGAAATTGAATGTATAAAGAGGACATCATCTCAAATCATTAGGAAAATGAAGTAGTCAATAAATATTATAGAGATAAGTAAAGTAATACCCCTGCCTTACCTCATATACCATGATAAATTTAAATTAAGCTATGTGATTCTTTATTTAGACATACATAATGCTGTTGGACACTTAGTACTACAGCTGAAAGCCCCCAGAAAAACCACTCCGGATGCAGGAACTCACACAAGAGATTTTATTAAGCAGACAGGCAGGGTGTCTGCCCTGAAGGCTGAGAGAGAGAGAGAGAGAGAGAGAGAGAGAGAGAGAGAAAGGGAGAAATGGAGAATTGAATTGGTGGGGTAGCTATTCTTAAGTAGTGGAATTTCTAATTCCACTACTACTAATAACAATCTGGACCCATGACTGACTAGGAAGTTTGTGGGTTAACGATCAGACCAATGACTGCCAAGAATATTCACAACCTGATGAGTGGATCAATGGCTGACTAGGATGTTCGCAGGCTGACGAGCAGACCAATGGCTGGCTAGGATGTTTGCAGGCTGAGGAGCTGAGCAGTGGCTGGTTAGGATATTCTCAGGCCAACAATCTGGGTTGTAAGATGGGAGGGGGAGCAATACTGGCAGCAGCAAAATGGCAGATCCGATGCCAATAACAGTATAGTGTAAATATAACTTGTATATACAGTGGGAAACCAAAAAAGTTGTGTGATTCACTTTACTCCAGCATTCACTTTATTATGGTGGTCTGGGACTCAGCCAGCTACATATGTATCTCAATATTCCATTCTTGGACTAAATCCTACTTAGTCATGGTATATACTCCTTCTTACATCTTGTCAGATTCTGTTTGCTATCATTTTGTTGAGAATTTTTGGTAAATATTTGTAAGGAAGGTTGGTGTGTAGTTTCCTTTTCTTGTGAGATTTTTTGTCTGGTTTTGGTATCAGGTAAATACTGGCCTCATGCAATGTATTGGGAAGTGTTCCTTCTTCTGTCTTTTGGGAAATTTGAGAAGGCTTGGCGTGCATTCTTCTGTAAACATTGGGTACGACTCAGCCATGAAACCATGTGGACCTAGTCTATGCATCATGGGAAGTTATTTGAATTATGAAATCCAATCTCTTTACTTTTATTCTATTTAGATCTCTTATCAGGTTTGGGATTTGTGTATCTCTGGGAATTTTCATATCCTATGTTAATTAGCTAAATTGTTGGTATACAATTATTTATAGTCCCCCCTTATACTATGGATTGAACCTACAGTGCTTTATAGCTGAGCTATGTCCCCAGTCCATTTATTTATTTATTTAGTTAGTTAGTTAGTTAGTTAGTTAGTTAAATAGTTTTGACACATGGTCTCACTATGTCACTGAGGCTGGCCCTTCATCTTGTGCTCTTCCTCCCTCAGCCTTCTGAGTAGCTCATAGTACTCTTATATAATTCTTTTTATTTCTGTAAGATTAGTAGTGTTGTTCTCACTGTCACTCCTGATTTTAATAGATTGAGACTTCTCACATTTTTGTCTGCATAACTAAATATTTGTCAATTATATTGATCTTTTCAAAGAATCAATATATTGGAATAGTTTTCTGTACCCAGCCCCCCCCCCCCACACACACACACACTTTCCTCTTCTCTTCATCTACTCTTTCCTGGAGCAAAGCTTCTGTAGCCTGAACTTGGGTGGAAAGGATAGAATCTTTCAGCAGTGAGGCCCTCCCTCAGTGGAGAAACCTTAGGCCTGGCCAAGAAACAGGGTGTATAGGATCCTTCTCTTCTGGGCTGTAGTAAACCATTTGGATTTATCTCTGTAGGAGCTTTCCAGTTTACCCAGTCTTGAGGCTGGGATTGTAGCTCAGTGATAGAGCACTTGCCTAGAGTGCCTGAGGCCCTGGGTTCCAACCCAGCACTTAAAACAAAAAAAACAAAAGCAAAAAAAGCCATAAAATAGCAGAAAGCCAATCTTGAGTTTCTGGAACTTTTCTCTTTCTGTTTTTGGAAAAATCAGGATAACTTCTGCCTCTCTTTCAAGTCCCATTCTTTGTGACTTTGAAAAAAAAGGTTTTTTGCCTTCAACACATTATTTAATTACTACCAGTGCTGCTGTTACAAATAATGTATTTCTTACCTCATCTAAAAATTTCTCTGGCCTGGGGCTGAATTATGTCTGGACAAGGGGATTTAATTAATTTTAAACTGTAAAGTGCTCTATTAACTTTGCCTACTCAAATGTAAGCCCCTCTTTATTTTGTGGATTCATGGATGGATTGGATGTATCCTTGAGACTCTCTTCTATTTTACATATGTCCCCCATTACCTCTGTGACATGACCCATTGTTGGAATTTGACCACAGCAAAAACTTTGACATTTTGTGCCTGACTTGGGGTAGCCGATCATTTATTCATTCACTCAATAAACATGTATGGAGCCTCTAGTATGTTCCAGGCACTAGGAATACATCAGAGAACAAAACCAAAACTGGATATAACTTCCTAGGGCTCATATTCCAGTGGACGAGATATCTTGAACAGAAAATTACAAAACTAATTACAAATTATGATAGATGGTATCAAGAAGGGTGTTGAGTGTTATGAAACAGAATGAAAAGGGAACCTCATTCAGTTTGGGAAGAACAGAGACATCATGGATGAAAACATTTTTAACAAGTTGAAGCCTAAATGATAGATGTCGCATAATGACTTCTACAAACCCAGCTACTGAGGAGATTGAGGTGAACAAATCACTTGAATCCAGGAGTTTGAGACCAGGCCAGGCAACATTAACAAAACCCCATTTTTTTTTTTTTTTTTGGAACCAGGGATTGAACTCAGGGACACTCGGCCACTGAGCCACATCCCCAGCCCTATTTTGTATTTTATTTAGAGACAGGGTCTCACTGAGTTGCTTAGGGCCTCGCTAAGTTGCTGAGGCTGGCTTTGAACTCGGGATCCTCCTGACTCAGCCTCCCAAGTCCCTTGGATTACAGTTGTGCGCCACCACGCCCGGCAACAAAACCCCATTTTGAAAGAAAGAAAAAGGAAGAGATGGGGGAGGAAGGAGGAAGCAAAGAGGAAGAAATGTTTGGAAGGAGAAAGAGAAAGGGGTGGGGGGAGGAAGGGAAGGAGGAAGGGAGAGAAGGAGAGAGAAAGAGAGAGAGAGAGAGAAAGAGATATCGAGGGAGAAATGGAGGGAGAGAGAGAGGGAGGGAGGGAAAGAAAGAACAAAGACTCAAATTGTAAATCCTGGATACATGGACTGCGCCTGCAGGAAGAGGGAAGCAGAGGCATTTCTGTCAGGTGTGATGACAACCAAGTTCAGATTGACTGTTCTCTAATATCTGTACTTGAAACAGGAGGATAAATAAGCACAATTTGATAATGAGGGAATTAGTGTGTCCATCAGCTTTCCTGTTTTCACTGGATGATTTGAATACATTTGTCGCAGGGCTGCATTGCAGGAACTTTCCAATTGAAGCTCCTGAGAAGTGCTGACAATTTGGTACACAGTTGGGAACCCAAGTCACTTGGTGAATAAATGAATTCAATTTCTTCATCCCCATGAAAGAAAATAATCACCTTCTGTTCAGCCTCCAGGATTTGATGGTGGAGTTTGTTAGAGGTGGACATTTCAAACCCTGGACCAAATCACCTGGATGTCCAAAAATATGGAAATCCTTTTTAGAAAATGTTCTGTAATCTTCAGAGCAGGACTGAAAAGATAGGTGTGTCTTGTAGATGATTAAAGCTGTTGTTCCGGGCTGGGGATATAGCTCAGTTGGTAGAGTGCCTGCCTTGCAAGCACAAGGCCCTGGGTTCAATCCCCAGCACTGCAAAAAGAAAAATAAAATTAATAAATAAAAAAAGCTGTTGTTCCAAAACCAAATGCCTCATGGACAGAGCAGCAAGTGGTTGAAGGTATCTGTGGCTTGGTGACTGAGAGTTCCAGCAGGATGGCTCTCTCTGAAACAGATTGGGGTCTGGCAGAAGCAGACATGGCAGCTTTGGTGATAAATGGGGCTCCATCCCAATGGTGTACCTGCGTTCCAGGAACAGGACGGGGTTGGGCAGGAGGTGGGCAGGAGGCATGTTTCAGGTGACACAGTAGTAAGGTAGGCCCAGGTCTAGGAAAGAAGCTTTGAAGTGTCGGTCAGGTTCTGAGATACGATAGCTGGTGATGTTGAAAGAATTTGAGGGCAGAAGC
This sequence comes from Glaucomys volans, assembly GCA_020662805.1. NCBI lineage: Eukaryota > Metazoa > Chordata > Mammalia > Rodentia > Sciuridae > Glaucomys > Glaucomys volans. The sequence goes on along the minus strand of JAJEJO010000944.1, from coordinate 869,254 downwards.
AAACAAAGGAGCATCTAGACAGAATTATGGTCTGTCCTAAAAACCCATAGCCTAGTGCCACCCTCGTTTTGTATAGGCGGGAACCTCAAAGTCACATGATCTGATGGGTTTCCCAAATCCTGATCTCTAGTGCTCTGAGCGCCAAATTTAGATCTTCAAGTCATCTCCAATCATCTCTACCTTGACATCACATTTGCAGAACTTGTACCACAAAGTCCCATGTCCCATGTAACAGACTATCTTTCTCCCAAATCTTGGCCCTCATCTTCTGCTCTCTGTTTTTAAAAATAGCAAGAATAACCAGATGTGGTGTGCATTCCTGTAATTCCAGCTCAGGAGGCTGCAGCAGGAGGATGGCAAGGTTGAGGTCAGCCTGAGAAATGTAACAAGGTCCTCAGCAACTAAGCGAGATCCTATCTCAAAATTAAAAATAATAATAAAATTTATAAAGACTGGGGATGTGGCTCAGTGGTAGATACTATGGAAGTACTGCAGGAAAGAGGAGAAGGAGGAGGAGGGGGAGGAAGAAGGGGAGGGGGAAGCAATTCTAACTCTGGTTAGTAAAAACTCAAGTAAGTTTTTTCATCAATAACTTTCTAAGGTAAAATTGTTTTACATTCAGAAAAAAATTCAGACTTCAAGGGAACACTTTGATGAGTTTTGACAATATACAACCATGCAAGCACTAATACAATCGAGACCCCAAATAAGGTTCTCTTGTGCCACACCTTTTTAGGCAAACTTCCTGCCCACCTTCCACATAACTCCTGGCAATTCGTTGATGGCTCTTCATCCTTATAGTTTTTCCGTTCCCAGGCTGTTATTTGTTTCAGGTGCCAGGGATTGAACTTTGGGGCACTCGACGACTGAGCCACATCCCCAGCCCTATTTTGTATTTTATTTAGAGGCAGAGTCTCACTGAGTTGCTGAGGCTGGCTTTGAACTTGCAATCCTCTCGACTCAGTCTCCTGAGCCATTGGCATTACCAGAGTGCACCACCGTGCCTGGCCACATCCATCTTATTTGAAATGTCTGTTGCCTTCTTGAGTTGTAGGCTGCTAGGAGTGGTTCTGTATCATCATTGTTTTAGTCAGCTTTTTCGCTGCTGTGACTAAATGACCCAACCAGCACAATTGTAAAGAAGGAAAAGTTTATTTGAGGGCTCACAGTTTCAGAGGTCTTTGTACATAGAAGTCCAGCTCCATTCCTCGGGGCTTGAGGTGAGACTGGACATCATGGCTGGAGAATGTGGCAGCGGGAAGCAGCTCACATTGTGATCAGGAAGCAGAGAGACTCCACTGGCCAGATACAAAATATGTACCCCATAGTAAGACTCCTACAGTCTCTGGTGGAAGTCCCCCAAATATGCTGTTTTCACACAGGATGAATAACTGCAAGCCTTTCCTGCCCTTACTGATTTTTTTTTCTTTTTGGTACCAGGAATTGAACCCAGCATCACTTGACCACTGAGTCACATACCCAGCCTTTTTTTGTGTTTTATTTAGAGACAGGGTCTCACTGAGTTGCTTAGCACCTTGCTTTTGCTGAGGCTGGCTTTGAACTCAAGATCCTCCTGCCTCAGCCTCCTGAGCCTCTGGGATTACGGGCATGGGCCACCACGCCCAGCAGGCTTCTTTTACTCAAATGATGCACTTGAATTTCATCCATGTTGCCGTGCATATCAGTAGTTCGTTCTTTTTATTACTCAGTAATATTCCATTGGATGTATGGTTCACAGTTTATTTATCCATTCCTCATATGAGGGATGTTTGAGTTATTTCCAGGTTTTGTTTGACACTTATACATAGAGGTGCTATAAACATCCATACACAGGCTTTTGTATGAACATGTGTTTTCATTCCACTTGAGTAAATACGTGGGAGTAGGTTTGGGACATGTGAGAACTGGATGTTTATTAAAACACTGCTGAACATCTTTCAAAAGTACCATTTTACATTTCTACCAGCATTAGGTAAGACTCCTAGTAGCTCTACAACCTCATCAGCACTTGGTTTGTCAGGTTTTTTTGCTTTTTATCAATTCTATGAAGATTAATCCTTCTAACAGGTGGGCAGTAATATCTCGTTGTTGCTTTTTTTTTATCTTTTTGGTGCTGGGATAGAGTCCAGGGCCTCATGCATGCTAAGCATGTGCTCTACCACTGAACTGCACCCCCAACCTCAGGCCCTTGCATTGTGGTTCTAAAGTACATTTCCAAAACAACCACTGATGACAAGTGTCTTTGCATGAACTTTTTGTTTTCCTGTGTATTCCTGTTGTATATTTTCTTGGTCCATCTTATATGTTCTTTGGTGAAGTGTTTTATCCATTCTTCTAATTACTTTGATCTTATTGCTGAGTTTGGAATGTTCTCATATTTGAATACAAGTCAGAAATGTGATTTAAAGATGTTTCCTGCTGGGAGCAGTGGCACACACCTGGAAGCAGGAGGATTGCAAGTTCAAAGCCAGCCTCACAAGACCCTAAGCAACTTAGCACAACCTTGTCTCTAAATAAAAATCAAAAAGGGCTGGGAATGTGGTTCAGTGGTAAAGCACTCCTGGATTCAATCCCCAGTATTAAAAACAATCATTCCTTCCAGTCTGTGGGTTGAATTTTCATTAACAGTGCCTTCCGCATAGGAAATACTTTAATTTTATATAATACCCAACTTATTTTTTTCTTCTATGGACCATGCTTTTGGTGTTGATATGCTGATTTTTCCTATGTTTTCATCTATAATTTCATAATGTTTTTCATTTTGTTTTATGATCCATTTTGAACTAATTTATACATAAGATATTGAGTCTGAGGGTGTAGGTCAGTGGTAGAACACATGTTTAGCATGTGTGAAGTCCTGGGTTCAGTCCTCCTCAGCATCACCTTAAGATTCATTTTTATTTCATATGGATATCCAATTGAAGTATCATATGTTGAAAAAGCTATACTTTCCCCATGAAAGTGCCATGGAAATTTCATCAAAAATCAATTGAGGAGATCCAAGATGGTGGGCTAGAGGAAGGCTGCATTCCTACTTGCTCCGTGGATTCCTACTTGCTCGGGATTCAAACAGCAGGAATATGGCTCTCAATGAGATTTTATATTCAAAGCACATATAAGGGGTCCCCAGGTGCCGCTCCAGAACCAACTCTCAGCCCCGCTGCAGGCAGCTACCATCCGGGAGCGCCGGACCCTGCAGCTGCTTCAGAGCCACCGACCTGGGTCTGCACCAGTCAACAAGTGACTGCGGGTCCCCAGCAGCGGCTTTGGAGTCACTGGCCGCGGCTCTGGCAACAGCCGGCGGCCTCCCAGGCCAGATCTTCCAAACAAAAATTGAACAAAGAAACTATAGGACTCAATGACACAATTGCTAATCTGGACTTAACGGACATATATAGAATATTCCATCATCAAAAAGCGAATACACTTTCTTCTCAGCAGCTCATGGTTCCTTCTCTAAAATAGACCATATGTTATGCCACAAAGGTACTCTTAACAAATACAAAAACATAGAGATACTACCTTGTATACTATCAGATCATAATGGAATGAAATTAGACATCAATGAGAAAGTTAGAAACAGAAACTACTCCAAGACCTGGAGATTAAATAATATGCTATTGAATGATACATGGATAACAGAAGACATTAGGGGGGAAATTAAAAGATTCTTAGAGGTCAACGAGAATAAAGATACAACATATCGAAATCTCTGGGATGCTATGAAAGCAGTGCTAAGAGGAAAGTTCATTGCAGAGAGTGCATTTAATAAAAGAATGAAAAGTCAACAAATCAATGACCTCACATTACAGCTCAAAGCCCTAGAAAAAGAGGAACAGATCATCACCAAAAGTAGTAGAAGACAGGAAATAATCAAAATCAGAGCTGAAATCAACGAAATTGAAACAGAAGAAACAATTCAAAAAATTGACGAAACAAAAAGTTGGTTCTTTGAAAAAATAAACAAAATTGATAAACCCTTAGCCACACTAACAAAGAGAAGGAGAGAGAAACTCCAAATTACTAAAATTCGTGATGGAAATGGAAATATTACAACAGACACAATTGAAATACAAAACATAATAAGAAGCTACTTTGAAAATTTATACTCCAACAAAATAGAAAACCTGGAAGACATCAACAGGTTCCTAGAGGCGTATGAGCCACCCAAACTGAATCTGGAGGACATACACAACTTAAATAGATCAATTTCAAGCAATGAAATAGAGGAAGTCATCAAAAGCCTACCAACAAAGAAAAGTCCGGGACCAGATGGATTCACAGCCGAGTTCTACAAGACCTTCAAAGAAGAGCTCATTCCAATACTCCTCAAAGTATTTCATGAAATAGAGGAGGAGGGAACCCTTCCAAACTCATTCTATGAAGCTAATATCACCCTGATACCAAAACCAGAGAAGGACACATCAAGGAAAGAAAATTTCAGACCCATATCTCTAATGAACATAGATGCAAAAATTCTTAACAAAATTTTAGCGAATCGCATACAAAAGCATATTAAAAAGATAGTGCACCATGATCAAGTGGGTTTCATCCCAGGGATGCAAGGTTGGTTCAACATCC
>JAJEJO010000944.1:841406-859673 GCA_020662805.1 Glaucomys volans | reverse complement strand
ATGCATGAACGCACAGATGGTGTGACTCTACTTTGTGTACAACCAGTGAAACAATAGCTGTACTCCATTTGTGTTCAATGAATCAATAAGTAAATTAAAAAAATATAAAAAATCAATAAATAAATAAATAAGATTAAAATGAAAAAAAAATCAATTGGTCCTAGTTGTGTATATCTATTTCTACTTCTAGACTCTAGGTATCAGTGTTCGTTCCTTCACCAATATCACACTTTTTTGCCTTTTTCAGACTAAATTTCACAAGCAAGTAGTGTATGTCTTCTAATTTTGTTCTTATTTTCCAAATTTTTCTATTTTAATTAAGATGCCTCTCCATATAAATTTTACAAACAATTTTTGTATCTACAAAAAAAACCCTTCTGTGATTTTGATGGGACTACATCCGTAGAGCAATTTGTACAGAAATTTGTCTTAATGATACTGAGGTTTCCATAGTATTTGTTTCCATTTATTTAGGTGTTTTATTTCTTTCACCATCATTTTGTGGTCATCAGAACACAGAGCATGTTCATAGTTTGTTAGATTTATTTCTAAGAACTCCATATTTGGGTGCTACTGAAAATGACACTGCTTTTTACATTTACTAAGTGAAATTAACCAGTCAGTGAACAAATATGGCATAATTTTAGTTATATGAGATATCAGACATAGTCAAACTCATAGAGGTAGAGAATAAAATGATGGTTTCTAGGGTTGAGAGGAGTACCAAATGGGACATTTCTGCTGAATGAGTATCAAGTTTCAATTTTTCAAGATGAGTAAGTTCTAGAGATCTGCTGTACAACATAATCCCCACAGTTAACAATATGGTATTGTAAGCTACAAAATTTTTGAAGATGGTAAGTGTTCTCACCTCATTAAAGAAGAAGATACACAATGAAACTTTTGGAGTTGATAGATGTTTTTATTATCTTGACTGTGGTGATGGTATCATGGATGTATGCATATATCCAAATCACCAAATCATATATGTTGAATATGTGCAGTTTTTGAACATCAATTATACCTCAAATAAAGCTCTTAAAATGTAAAGTTACAAATATGAGTTGCTAGTATAGAAAAACAATTAATTTGTTGGGTTTGGTTACCTATAATCCCAGATACTTAGGAGACTGAAGCAGGAGTATCACAAGTCTGAGGCCAGACTGGGCAGCATAGCAAGACCCTATCTCAACAGAAGTTAATTTCTACCCAGATGAGGTGGCATACACCTGGAATCCCAGCACTTCGGAGGCTGAGTCAGGAGGATCGTGAGTTCAAAGCCAGCCTCAGCCACTTAGCGAGGCCCTAAGCAACTCAGTGAGACCCTGTCTCTAATAAAATACAAAATAGGGCTGGGGGTGTGGCTCAGTGGTGGAGTGCCCCTGGGTTCGATCCCCTGAAGCACAAAAAAAAAAGAAAGAAAGAAATCTCTGTATCTGTTATTGATCTTTTACACAATGAGTTTGTAATATCATTCTTGTACTAAGTACATTTAAGAACTATTTTGGATTTCATTGGATTTTTCTTTTCCTTAGAGATGCTGTATGCCAAGAGATGGTTTTATTTCTTCATTTCAAATGCATATATGTTTAGCTTATGCTTCTCTTTCCTTATTGCACTTGCTGGGATTTAAGGTATGATGCTGAATAGGCGTGATGAAAACTTACACCCTTGCCTTGTGCTCTACCTATAAGGAAATCACTCCTTCTTTCACATTTAAGTATAGTGCTAGCTTTAGGATCTTTATAGATATCCTTTATTAGGTAATGAGAGCTACCATTTATTCCCGGTTTGCAAAGCTTTTATTTTTTAATCTTATATGGGTATTGATTGGGTTTTATCCACTAACTTTTCAGCATCAATTGATATGATTGCATGGTTTTCTTCTTTACTGTGTTATTTTGACCAATTTTGAATGTTGAGCCCACCATGAATTTCCAGGACAAAACACACATGGTCATGACACATTGTCATTTTTACATATTATTGGATTAATTTGCTAATATTTTGGTGAGAACTTTCACACTTATGTTTGCAAGTAGTACTGGTCTCTATCTTTGCTTTATTGTCATACTTCTTCCTTGTTTTTAGTAATCAGGTTAATTCTGACCTCATAAAATAAGTTTGGAAATACTTCCACTTGCAATTTCTCAAGAGTTCGTGTGGTAAAATGAATATATTTTCCCATATTTGGGACACTTCACCAATGAGACCACCTGGACTTGAAGTTTCTTTTTAATAAGGTGTTTTAAGCTATGAATTCAATTTCTTTTGTGAGTTTATCTCTTTCAGGGAATTTGTCCATTTTATCCAGGTTGTCATATTTATGGATCTAGAGTTGTCCATGCTATTCCTTAGTTGCCACTTTAATTTTGGTGGCCTGGAGAGATGAGGTGTGGTCATGCTGCTCAGGCTGACCTTTAACTTGAAATCCTCCTTTCTCAGTCATCTAAGTAGCTGGTATCGCAGGTGAGTGCTATTGTACCCAGAAATTGTCTCTTTAATATCTGCAGTACATATATTGATACCCTCCCTTTCATGCTGGATATTGGTAATTTGTCATCTTTCTTGTTAGCTTGGTTGGCCAGGCTAGAGGTTTATCAATTTTATTGATTTTCATAAACAGCTTTTTGTTTCATTGATTTTTCCCTAATAATTTTGTTTTCAATTTCATTAATTCCTGCTATTATCGTTAGTATTTCCTTACTTTGGCATTCTACTTGATTTGGATTGATTTTGTTCCCAGTTTCATATGGTATAAGTTTATATTATTGATTTTTTTATTTTTTTCTAATGTGTTACATATAGAAAAAAATCCCCTCAATTTCCAGTGGCAAACCATTCTCACTGCCCTGCCCTTGGTAGGTAACGGTTGCATTCCAATTTTTTATTTAAACAAGAAAGTAGGCCAATTGTTGTTGGGTTTACAGCCTCCAAATACCATTGTTAGTCTTTGGCGATTGTCATTGACTTTTAGTAGGGTAAGATTTTTTGTCTGCTGAAGTGTTGATCTGCTTATACCATAAGATTGGATGCAACAAAGATCATTAAGACGAAGTTTTGCAAGAATTGATAGAATTGTCTGCATTTCTAGTGGGGGTGGCCGTGTCATACCACATACCTCACCTCAGGTAGGTCCTGACAATCTACACTCTGATGTTGCTACTCTACCCCTGCAAACTGATGCAAACCACCAGGTGTTTCCCCTCCTTCCACACTGCTGAGTCATTCTGGAGGTCATTAGTCTTCAGTGCTCAGCACCGACCTGGTCCTGGTCCTCATCCTCTAGGTCTGGCTCTGTGTCCCTGTCCCCCTGATGTGACCCACAGCCCCACAGGACCCACCTCCTTCCTCCCACACACCATCCACCCCTTCCCTCCTCCCTCCCTGTCATCAGAGAACACACACACACACACACACACACACACACACACAACTCAGAGAGGCTGGTTTTATTTTCATCATCATCATACTGTTGGTGTATAATTTCTCCTCTACTCTCTGACCACCTCCCTGCTGGCTCTCCAGCCTCGCTGGTGTTACAGGGCCTCACTGGATGTGGTGGAGCTTCCTGAGCTCTGCTGGTCCTCGTCTGGCTCCTCTGGCTTCTCCTGACTGAGTTTCGCTTTCAGCTGGTAACCGTGGTCGAGTCGCGTTGCTGCTCTCTTGTTAGTGGCTTCAGCTGCAGGGGCAGGAGCTCTGGCAACATCTTTGTTCTTCGAACCCCCTCCCAGGGGCCGTCTGGCGTTTGTGGTCATCCTGCGCCCCTGGAAGGCCAGACAACAGGGAGATCACAGAGGGGCACTGGTTTGGGGCAGAGGGTGAGGACGGGCGAGGTCGGGGGGCGTCTGGGGAGGGGCAGAAGAGCGGCTCAGCTCACCTTTCCTTTCTTGCCCTTTGTTCCACGCGGACTCATCCTCCTTTTCACCACTTTGGTACTGGAGGTGGCGTTCTCACCACATGGAACCGATGCGAGGGGTTTCCTGGCCATGTTTCTTTGGCGGCACCTCCGGGTGGTCTGCACAGGCTCCGGACGCCTCGGCATAGGAGGCCCTGGACAGTGGGTGGCCACGCCCTCGGGCTTTGTTGCGTCAGCAGGCCACACCCCCAGGCCTGGGGGAGGGGCGGGGCTGGGGGGTCTCCAGGCCCCATCGCCCACCTGGACAGGTCCGTGGGGAAGGGACGCATGCCCAGGAGGCCGGGGAGTCTGGTTGGAGAAAGGAGGTTTTGCGCAGCCCTCCTGGAGAGCGAGCTTCCCCACCTCTGGGACCTGGGCGGCCTCCTCACCTGGCCTCCGCCATGTGCAATTCTGGGGGATCGCATGGCCCAGAGAGGGTGCTTCCTCCACCCACCGCTCTCTCTCCACACTCACCCCTGCAGGGGTGCATCCTCCTCTCTCCCTCCGCACCACCTACCTCAGGGTTGTCTTACCTAAAAGCTGTCCGCTTAATAAAGTCTCATGTGAGTTCCTGCGTCCAGAGTGGTTTTCTGGGTGCTTACAACTAAGAATCCATAATATAGTTAGAAAACCAGGCAGACAGAAAATCAGCAAAGACATAGGAAATTTGAACTACACCATCAACTAAATCAACATAATTGACATTTATGGAATAATCACAATAACATTAGAATTCACATTCACTTCAATCACATATGGGACATTTATCAAGATAGGGAATATGCTGGATCATAAATCATCTCAATAATTTAGAAAGGTTTTAGTCATGCAGAATTTATTCTCTGATCACAATGGAACTAAATTTGAAATCAACAGGTGTCTGAGAAACCCCCAAATATTTGGAAACTAATAATACACTCTAAGTAACTTATGGGAAAAAGCATAAATCAAAGGGAAGGTAGAATATATTTTAAGCAGGATAAAAATGAAAAACAACAATTTATGTAAAGCCACCAAATTACTACTTATACGGAAATTTACAATAGCCTATTTGAAGAGAAAAAAATTCTTAAATCAACGATCTTAACTTCTCCTTTAAAAACCTAGAAAAAGATGTGTACTGTAAATCCTAAGAAACTAAGGGGGAAAGTAAATAGAAATCAAAGTAATATCAACAAAATACTGAAAATAGAAAAACAAAAGAGAAAAATAGATTTAAGCAAATGGAATTCTATTGACGAAATTGTTCCCTGGCCCGACATGATGGAGATTTGAGCCTACATTCTCTTTTACTAGGCACAGTCTCTGATCTAAGACTTAAGTCCTTGATCTATTTCAAGCTCACTTTAGTGCATGGTGAGAGATATGGGTTCAATTTCATTCTACTACATGTGGTTGTCCAGTTTTCCCAGCACCATTTGTTGAAGATGCTGTCTCTTCTCCAATCCATATTTATAGCACCTTTGTCTAGTATGAAATAACTGTATTTATATGGGTTTGTCTCTGTGTCCTCTATTCTGTACCATTGCTCTACCTGTCTATTTTGGTGCCAATACCATGCTGTTTTTGTCACTATTGCTCTATAGTATAGTTGAAGGTCTGGAATTGTGATGCCTCCTGCTTCAGGTTTGTTTGTTTTTTTTTTCTTCTGAGGATTGCTTTGGTTATTCTGGGCCTCTTATTTTTCCTAATGAATTTCAGGATTGCTTGCTCTATTTCCAAGAGGGCTGTCATTGGGATTTTAGTTGGAATTGCATTGAATTTGTATAGCACTTTTGGAAGTATGGCCATTTTGACAATATTAACTCTGCCTATTCAAGAACATGGGAGATCTTTCCATCTTCTCAGACTTTCTTGAAATTCTTTCTTTAATGTTCTGTAGCTCTCATTGTAGAGGTCTTTCACCTCTTTTGTTAGATTGATACCCCAATATTTTATTTTTTAGGAAGCTATTGTAATGGCATAGTTTTCCTAATTTCTCTTTTAGTTCACTCATCATTGGTATATAGGAACAAAAATTGATTCATTGATGTTACTTTTCTATCCTGCTACTTTAGTAAATTTGGTTATGAGTTCTAGAAGTTTTCTGGTGGAGTTTTTTGGCTCTTCTAAATGTAGAATCATATTGTCAGCAAATAGGGATAGTTTGATTCTTCTTTTCCTATTTGTATCCCTTTAATTAAATTCTTTGGTCTGTCTAATTGCTCTGGCTAGAGTTTCAATGATGATGTTGAATACAAGTGGAGAAAGAGGGTATCCCTGCCTTCTTCCAGTTTTCAGGGGGAATGCTTTCAATTTTTCTCCATTTAGAATGATGTTAGCTGTGGGTTTAGCATAGATAACGTTTACAATGTTAAGGAATGTTCCTACTATCCCTATTTTTTCTAGTGTTTTGAGCATGAAGGAGTGCTGTATTTTATCAAATGCTTTCTCTGCATCTATTGAAATAATCATGTGGTTCTTGACTTTAAGTCTGTTGATGTGGTGAATTACATTTATTGATTTCCATATGTTGAAACAACCTTGCATCGCTGGGGTGAACACCCCATGATCATGGTGTACTATCCTTTTAATATGTTCTTTATATGATTTGCCAGTATTTTATTAAGAATTTTTGCATCTGTGATCATCAGGTATATTGGTCTGAAGCTTTATTTCCTTGATGTGGCTTTGTCTGGTTTTGGTATCAGGGTGATATTAGCTTCATAGAATGAATTCAGAAGGGTTCCCTCCTTTTCTCTTTCCTTGAATAATTTGAGAATCTGTCTAGTCCTGGGCTCTTCTTTGTTGGTAGACTTTTGATGGTGTCTTCAATTTCATTGCTTGATTCAATTGCTGATTCAATATGGGTAGGTCATGTGTCTGTAGAAATTTTTTGATGTCTTCAAGATTTTCTACTTAATTGGAGTACACATTTTCACAATAGTTTCTGATTATCATCTGTATTTCAGGAGTGTCCATTGTGACAGTTCCTGTTTCATCAAGAATTTAGTGATTTGATTTTTCTCTCTCTTTCTCATCATTAGTTTGGCTAAGGGCTTACAATTTTATTTAATTTTTCAAAGAACTAACTTTTGCTCTTGATAATTTTTTTAAAAAAATTTGCTTGTGTGTTTCAATTGCATTGATTTTGGTTCTGAATTTAATTTATTAGAGAGCCTACAAAATGAGAGAAAATCTTTGTCACCTGCACCTAAGATAGAGCACTAATCTCAAGGATATACAAAGAACTCAAAAAACTTAACACCAAAAAACAAATAACCCAATCAATAAATGTACAAAGGAACTGAATAGGCACTTCACAGAAGAAGAAATACGAATGGTCTACAAATACATGAAAAAGTGTTCAACATCTCTAGCAATTAGAGAAATGCAATTAAAACTACACTGAGATTCCATCTCACTCCAGTCAGAATGGCAACTATTATGAATACCAGTAAAAATAAATATTTTCAGAGGATGTGGGGAAAAAGGTACACTTAAACCTTGGTGGTGGGACTGCAAATTAGTGCAGCCACTCTGAAAAGCAGTATGAAAATTCCTCAGAAAACTAGGAATGGAACCACCATTTGACCCACTTATCCCATTCCTTAGTATGTACACAAAGGATTAAAGTCAGCATACTATAGTGACACAGCCACATTAATGTTTATAGCAGGTCAGTTCACAATAGCTAAGCAATGGAACCAAACTAAGTGCCCTTCAGCAGATGAATGGATACAGAAAATCTGGTATGTATACACATGAAATATTAGTCATAAAGAAGAATGAAATTCTGGCATTTGTCTGTAAATGGATGGAACTAGAGACTATCATGCTAAGTAAAATAAGCCAGTCCCCCAAAAAACCAAAGGCTGAATGTTCTCTCTGATATGAGAATGCTAACACAAAATAAGGGAGGGGTTAAGAATAGAAGTTCATTGGAATAAACAAAGGGAAATGAAGGGAAGGGAGGGGGATGGAAATGGTAAAGACAGTAGGATGAATTAGACATCACTTTCCTATGTTCATATATGAATATACCACCAGTGTAACTCCACATCATGTACAACCACAAGAGTGGGATCCTCATTAGAACAAATTATACTCCATGTATGTACAATATGTCAAGAGATGCTCCACTGTCATTTATGTCTAAAAAGAACAAAAAAATAATTAAAATGTGATGAGGGAAGAAAGAATTTTGTGGAAAGAGCAGTAAAATTGTGAACTTCTAAGCAAACTGATGAGAAAAATAGGGATACAAGACAGAGGAACCAATATCAGAAATAAGAAAGGCAATATCATGAGAATGTGTGGATAATAAAATAAGAAAAATTATGAAAAACATATCACAAATATTTTGACAAGTTACATGAAATATACAAATCTCTGAAAGATACAAAGTACCAAAGATACAAAGTACCAAAAGTTCTTATTCATTTAATAAGAAATTAGAATACAAATGGCCCTATAACCACTAATGAATTTGAACTTTCAATTTAAAGTGTTTCCAGAAAGAAAAGTTCAATCCCATATGGTTTCATTGGTGAATTCTATCAAATATTTAAGGATAAACTGACATCAATAACTCACCAAATCTTCTAAAATATAGAAAAGGAGGGAACGTTACTTCCAAACATATTCTTTTATGTCAATATTGCCCTGTAACTAAAACCGAAGATATTACAGAAAAAAATGACAAACCAATATCTCTTATGAACATAGGCACAGAAATCCTCAAGGAATACTAGAAACTGAATGTATGAACATATAAAGAGGATTACACTCCATGACCAAGGGGGGTTTATGCACAAATTCAAGGTTCATTTAATATCTAAAAATTAATGCATCTAATATACATATGAGTTGATCAAAGGGAAAAATAAATGATCATCACCATAGACACAGATGATAAAATTGAAAAATTTCATGTTACACTCAACAAACTAGGAATAGAAAAGAAGTTCCTCAACTTGATAAAGGCAGTGTACAATACCATCACATCATGCTTAATGGTTAATCAAGCACTCAGCTTGGGAACAGGATAAGAATGCTTGCTTTCAGGACTACTGCTGAACAGGTAATCAGACAAGAAAAAGTAATGAGAGATTGGAAAGGAAGAAGCCTCCATAATCATGTGAGCAAATTGTTCATAAGTGTCTATCTCTCTCTCTCTCCCTCTCATATATGTGTGTGTGTGTGTGTGTGTGTGTGTGTGTGTGTGTGTATTCTGTTTCCCTGGAAACACTGACAATATATATTCGTATTCATACACACATAAATGTATGCATATGTAGAGCTGAATTTTGACAAACATGCAGTGGAAATTCAGTGGAGCAAGTATGGTCTTTTCCATAAATCATATTGAAAAAATTGGATATCAATATGCAAAAAAGTCCCTGATCATTACATCACATTATATACAAATATTAATTTCAAATGGTTCATGGCCAAAATATAAAACCTAAAAATATAAAACTTCTGGAAGAAACTATGGAGAAAACTATTGTGACATCAGGCAAAAAAAAAAGTTTTAAATATGACACCAAACCCCAATTCATAAAAGAACAAATTAACAAACAAGACTTCATCTAAGTTAAAACTTGTATTCTAGCCAGGCACAGTGGTGCACGCCTGTAATCCCAGCAGCTCAGGAGGCTGAGGCAGGAGGATGGGAAGTTCAAAGACAACCTCAGCAACGTAGCAAGGCCCTAAGTAAGTTAGAGAGACCCTGTCTCTAAATAAAATAAAAAAGGGCTGGGAATGTGGCTCAGTGGTCGAGTGCCCCTGAGTTCAATCCCTAGTACCAAAATGAAAACAAAACAATAGCAAAAAAACAACTTTTGCTCTTTGAAAGACACAGTTAAGGGAATTAAAAGACAAATAGCAGACAGAGGGAAAATATATCTCATAAATAGATTGAATCTAAATACATGAAGAGAGTCCTCAAAACTCAGTAACAAGAAATGAACAAACCGATTTTTTTAAAACTTGAGTGAAAGACTTGAATACATGTCACCAAGAAAGATATATGAAAGGTTCATAGGCAGATAAAGAGGATTCCTGGAGAAATGCACATTAAAACCAAAATGGCATGCAACTATGCAGTCATTAGAATGGCTCCAATAAAAAGAGGGCGATCATCCCACCTCACAAAGAACTGGAAGAACTTACTCTCTGGCATAAATGGGAGAACTGCAAAACGGCACACACATTGGAGAACAGGTTGGTAGTTTCTGAAATAATTGATAATACACATCTGCAATATGATTTAGCCATTTCACTCCTAGGTATTTATCCAAGAAAAATGAAAGCACATGTTCACACAAGGTCTTGTACACAAATGTTCATAACAGTTTTATTTGCAATAGTCTAAAACTAAAAACTTTACAGATGTCGATTAACAGATGAATGGATAAACAAATTGTGTTACAGTCATACAATAGCACTCAGCAGTGAAAAGCAATAAAAAGGAATAAACTATTGATGTGTTCCATATGGATGAATCTCAAAATAATTATGCTGAGTGAAAGAAGCCAGGCCGCCAATTGTACATGCTGAATGATTCTATTTACATAATAGTCTAGAAAATTCAAACTGATCTTTAGTGACAGAAAGCAGGTAGTGGTTACCTGAGAACTGGAAGTGGGGAAGGTGGGAGTGAGGGATTACCAGGGAGTACAAGGAAGATTTTGGACTGAAGGATATATTCATTACCTTTATTACAATGATGGTTTTCTGGATATATACATGTGTCAAAACTTTTCAAATTGTATACTCTAAATATGTGCAGTTTGTTGTGTATCAGCTATACTTCAACAAAGGTAGTAGTAATAATGATGATGAATATGATAATAGATTATAAACTTTCATCAAAATATATCATTCCTTCTAGATTGAGCCCTAACCTTGGTTCACTGTGGAAATTGGTCTATTGGCCAGGCTGATAATGTCAGAAAACACATTTTTTTGAGCATTTACTTTGTTCTTGGTACAGGTTTACCTGCTTTACCAGGTGTTATCTCATTTAAACCTCATAGCAAACTCAGGAAGAAAATAAGGGATCATAAGGACGGAAGGGCTCTTTGCCATGCTGCAAAGGGCTGCCACCCTATGTCACCACTCACAATGTACTCAGTGTAGAACAAGCAAATCCTTCTCATGTGCCAATGACTCACTTGGCAGGGCCTGAGCAGAAAATTCAATGAAGGACCAGGTTTGGAGCATGATTTTAACTAGCATTCACTTTATAACAACACTGGAAAGACCAAGCCATTTTTCTTTTACTATGTCATAATTTTGAGAATCTGACTAATTTCCCTGGCACACATAAACATGTAATGCAAAGTTATCTGAGTATTGAAATGTTTTCACCAGTGTCAGAAGAATATTCCTAGACATGCTTTCTTTCTCTGACACTGTTCAGTACTCCTTACAAAAGAAATACCCAGACTGACATTCATGATTAAACCCAAGCTTTGAGCTTACTTCTTACAAATATTCTATTTGGTGAACTATTTCCAGTTTTCTAAAATCTTCCTTATAATGAAATTTTTATAATTCTCACTCAAGAACAAAAATCAGAATTCCCATTATCTACTGCATGTCCACTATGATATGATTGATTATGGGGTTGCTGTAATTTTAAAAGACTGACATGGAGATGACAAACCTCATACATTGGATGTGAAAGTAATATGTTTCAATCACTTTGGAAAACAGTTTGGCAATTTCTTAAAATGTTAAACACAGAGTTCCCATATAACCAGCAACTTTAGTCCTAGGTAGGCACACAAGAGGAATTAAAACCTAAGATCACACAGAGACTTGTACATGGATGTTGATAGTGACATTATTTGTAACAGCCAGAAAATGGAAATAACTCAATGCTCATCAACTGATAAATGGTTAAATAATATGTTCTATTCATAGAATGGCAAGAATGTACAGATCTTTCATTCCTCAAAACACTATGCTAAATGAGAGAAGACAGACACATTAGAGCCATATGGTACATGATACCATTTATATGAGAAGCCCCAAACAGGAATATTCTGAATTGTTTTCTTTTTGTAGTTTTGTTTTGTTTTGTAGTGCTAAGGATAATCCCCTATTCTGAGGCATGCTAGACAAGTATTCCACAACTAGCCACATCCCCAGCCCCAGGAAAGGCACATTCTTAGAGGCTGAAAGGCAATTAATGATTGCCAGGGGAAATCAAAAGTGACTGCAAATGGGCACAGGTTTCCTTTTGACTTGATGAAAATACTCTGAAGTTAATTTGTGACTTTGGTGGCACACTGTGGATCAGTATCATCAATACTGAATCATATGCTTCAAAAGGGTGTATTTTATAGTATGTGAATTGCATGTCCACTTTGTAAAAAGAATTTCCATTTAGCTTTGAGGAAACTGAGGTTGAGAGGTGAACTGTCTTACCCAGATTTCTTGCCTTCATCTTTATGAGCTATTCTGATGTTTAGTCAGAACTCTGATTCAATAAATACTGTTTTCTCCGTGGGTTGTTCCTTGTAAGTCCTGGAGCCCCAGTTTGCTTTTATTGAGCACAAACTGTGTACCCAGGCATCATATCAGTAACTTATGATGTATGACCTCCATACTTTTCCCACGAGATAGGACTATTATTTTCTCTCTCCCACTTTAAAGAGAAGAATCTGAGATTCAAGGGACATGGAATACTTGTGCAAAGTCACACAATATTTAGACATAAAGAGGCTGGATTTGCATGTACATTGTTTTGAGTCTGGGCTCATGGCTATTGTCATTGCAATGTCTCCTCTTCTCTGCATCTTTCCACTGCCTCCCATACATGTTTGAATCTAATTCATCAGAGCATCTTTACCCTTCTTATACATATTAAGATCAGACTCACTCTTTCCCTAGGACTCACTTCTGGTTCTCAACTGTAACTGGAGGATGGCACTCCAGCAGCATAGCAGACACATTCAACAACATGTTCTGATTTTTCTAAAAGTCAGCCTGATTCTTTTTGGCATTTCCAGTTTCTATCTTGAAGTGAAAAGAAGAAATTATTGTTTATCTTACATAGGATCCACTCTCAAAATGCACTGTTCCTTTGAAAAGCAAACATGCTGTCCCTGTTTAAAGGAATGCTCTCGTTATCCAGCTGTTTAAGCTGAGGAGTTTGGAAATATACAGAACCCATGGCCATATAGGGGTATGATGTAAGAAGAGTTCAGTTTATTAAAGGCTGCCTGGAAGATTCTAATGTATGGATGAGTCTAAATTGCAGTGGTAAGGTCTTTGGTCATGAATGCAGGGTGAATCCTTGTCAGAACCTCATATGTGCAAATCATGCCTTAGTCCTTTGAATCTTCTTCCTTGCTTCCCTAAATGATAGAGAATTTTACAATCATATATGGGACAATACACTCACACTTCTCCCCAACCACAAATAAGGCCCTGCTGGCTGAAACAATGCCCAGCACACAGTAGGTCTTTATCATAGTCCTATTGTATTGGAACACATGAAAATGAGCAGCTTTGCTCTGACCTTGCACCACCAAGGGATTGTGTGTGGCATCAGGCTAAGGAATATGTGGGTGTCTGGGGAGCTGGTGGATATTTTACCCCTGACATCTGAAAGGGTGGAACAAGAGGAAGACATAGGCCAGTGGGAAGTTTGTGTGAGTGCCTTAGGGTGAGAGGAGGCAGACCACTGAGCCCCAAAACAGTGTTAAGGGTTGGGGAGAGTAAGGTAGGCCCTGAAAGGAACACTGAAACACCCGGCAAGTAATGAAGACAAAGGTGGAAGTGAGACCAACAGCTCAATCACCCTCAGCAGAGGGTGCTGAGATTCTGACTGGAGATTGCTGTCTCCCTTCTGTCTTACAAAGAGCACTTCTGCATCTGAGATGATAGGAATCTTTGGCTTCAACTGGGAAGAGAGGAAGGTTGTCCTTCGTTATGGTTTATGAGATCTTCCTCAAAAGCTCATGTGTGAGAAAATACAAGAAAGCTCAGAGGTGTTATTAGAACCTTAACCTATTCAATGCATAAATCCCCTGATAGGGATTAGCTGGGTGGCTGGGAGGTAGCTGTAGACAAATAATATGTGACTAAAGGAGGTGCTCTTTGGGTTTATACCTTATCCTGGTTGACTACAGCTCTCTCTCTCTCTCTCTCTCTCTCTCTCTCTCTCTCTCTCTCTCTAACAAGTTTCTGGCATAAAAATAGACAACATTTGAGATTTTTCTACAAAAAGAATAATCAGATCAATAGATCACTAAGCAACATCAGATGTACCAACAAAAATAACCAACACCAATTTCTTTTTTCCTTTTCTTCATTGGATCTTTCCAGTTATACGTGACAGTACAGTCTTCATTTTTTTCTTTCTTTTTTATTAGCAATTTATACACACTATTTGGGTTCATTTTGACAAAATCATACATGCAAGGAATTTGCTACCAATTTCCACCCCCTTTTTCCTCCTCTCCTCTCTCCCCCTGTTCTCCCTTCTGTACTTCATTTCTTCTATATACAGATGAAATTCCCTGGCACCTTTAAATATGAATATGATATGATTTTGTTAATCCATCCCATATTTCTTCCCCTTTCCCATCCTTCCTCCCTCGCTCTTGCTCCCCTTCTTCTACTCCATTAATCTTCCCTCTATCTTTTTTTATTTGTTCTAATTACTAGAGATGTTGAACATTTTTTCATATGTTTGATGATCGATTACATTTCTTCTTCTGAGTCTATTTTGATAAAATAATACATGCATGGTATATATATACTATTCTAATTAAGGCCCAGTCTTGTGGATGTACAAGACAGTGACATTCACTGTGATATATTCATATATGTACATAGGAAAGTTATGTCAGTTTCTTTCCACTGTCTTTCCTATTCCTATCCTCCCTCCCTTCCCTTTATTGCCCTTTGTCTAATCCACTGAATTTTTATCCTCCCCCCACCTTATTGTGGGTTAGCTTTCACATAGCAGAGAAAATATTCACCCTTTAGATCTGGGGGACTGGCTTATTTCACTTAGCATGATAGTCTGCAGTTCCATTCATTTACTGGCAAATGTCATAAAGTAATTCTTCTTTATGGCTGCCTAATATTCCATTGCGTATATATACCATGGTTTCTTTATTTGACTGATGTCAAATCAGTGAGATTTCTCTTTCCATAGATCATGTATAGTCAGATTCCTCATGGACCTTGAATATCAGCTCCTAGGTCGACTCCACAGCTTAGCTATTGTGTATTGAGTGCTATAAACATTGATGACCAATACCAACTTCTAAAGCAGTGCAAATAGAATGTCAGCTTTCTGAGTGTGAGGGTAACAGACACTAATTTTCTTCATCATGAAAATCTTCTTAAGATGGATAAAGTGGGAATATTCCTATGTTCTCTCAACAATTTAATAATAGTTCTTCAAAATATTTAAGATACTTTTAAGTTAAAAAAGTAACAGCTTCAGTAATAGCTGAAACTGTTAAAATGGTTATAATGGATTTGATGCATGTTAATATGTATGTATAAACATATATGTGTTACATATGTTTATTCTGGGACTGGGATGAAGCTCAGTGGTAGAATATTTCTCTAGCATGCATAAAGCCCTGGGTTCAATCCCCAGAAATACAAAACACACAGATATATAAATATAGATATATATATAAATATATATGAGATTCATATTATCATTATAATACCTATTAGGTGAGAAGACCAGTTCTAAGCCCAAAGTGTCAAAACAAAGTGTTAAAGAATATGTTCATCATCGACACCAGAGTCAATATAATTCCAGGAAATAAAATTTCTTTGCTTATTTTTGCCATCAAATTGCACATATTGCTGGCCCAAACTTGACTACTTTGCAGAGCAGTAACCCAGGTTCTTGAAAAGAAATCATTTCACATCCACCTCCCTTCGTGAAGCAGGTGGGAATCACACTAAGCTCTCCTGAATGTAACAGCCTACTGTTTCTGGGAAGATTGGATACATAAATATTTGGGCAGCAATACCAACTCATAGGATGGGCTGAGGTGTGGCTTAGTGGTAGAGCACTTGCCCAGCATGTGCAGTGCCATAGGTTCAATCCCTCGCACAACACAAACAACAATAAAGAAAACCACTAACTCATCAAACATGAGACTACTGTTTCCATAGGTTGTATGTAGTGAGATTCCTCACTGGACCTTGGACATCACACACCTCTACACTCACAATATCTCAGAAGGTAACTGTCTCTGGATAACCAATCAATGCAAAACAACAAAAAAGGCCCTTCAATATGAATACACCACACTTCAATAAGGCCCAGATAATGAAACCAAAATATGGATTAAAAGGTAGGTGATTTCCTCTGATATTGATAACTTATCTGTATGCCCAATTCATGATGTTATTTCTGGACCTGGTGAAAGGCCACTCTTGGCTGGATCTTAAATCATGAGAGTATAATATGTTGTGTCAAGGTCCACACAGAGATCTACAGATTTCAGTGGTGCATTGATTATATTCTGAGTGGTAGCAATCCAAGCATGTTTCAATGCCTAAAACTTCTTGACCCCTCATTGCCACATCATGGCAGAAGCATGCATTAAACTGTGGATCCAAGTTCAGATGAAGATTGAGAAAGTTAACAGATATTGCTTTAATACAATTCTTTCAATAGTGATTCTCAATAGTAACAAAAGCAACTGAGAAAATTGAGAGAAGTCTGACATTTTATTTGACTTCATTATTGATTCACTGAAATGATGGGAAGGTTAATGCATCCAAGGAGAGAAAATGCCAGATATTTTAGAAATATTGACAGTATGTCAATTTTTTTTTGCAGTGCTGGGGATTAAACCCAGGGGCTTGTGCTTGCGAGGCAAGCACTCCACCAACTGAGCTCTATCCCCAGCCCCTTGGCAATATTTGAAGTTGTCAGTATTTTTAAAAATTATCAAATGTGATTGAGAATAAAGTAAATATTGAACAATGACATAAAACAGTGGGGGAACTATAACTTAAGTATCTTTACTTCATTGCCCAAAGTTCATCAAAAGAAAATAAACACATAAGTCTATTATATCTAGATGTGGAAACAAAGGCCCAGGGAGTAGAAGGACTTATCCAAGACAGCAGGAGAGCTGGAGCAGGTACCCAGACATTCCTGGGTACTAGCTTGGAGCTTTGTAAGCCATACTATATCCTTAAGTCAGTGATGATCACTTTCACTTCCTCCAAGGCACATGAATTCTAGTGCACGTCTCATAAAAATTTATAGAGCCATCAATGTCTGCAATAAAAAGCTCAGCTTGTTTCCTTTCTAATGAAAATATTAAAAACATAGTTTGAGAGAACATTGTTTATTTGCAATATCTCTTCCTGTTAAGCTTGATTTAGTGTTTAAACAGAGAGCTGTAATCTCTTATAAATCTCAACAGTAAATAATTCAGGCTTCAAATCAGATAAGTTCTGAATTCAACTTCCAGATTTGTGTTCCTTTGTCTAATTGATGGTGCAGTCTTTTGCTATCATTTATACAGGGAATTGTGTGACTCACCTGTAATCAGATGAACTCTCTAAATTACATACTGATCAGTTCCCTACTGCTTTTGAAGTATTCTTTAAACATCAGAATCCACAAGTTTCTCAAATTGAATAGACATTCATTGGTGTTTGGTGAAGGGTTTTTATTTCTGCATGGAAGTGGAAGAAATCTATAGAGTTTTGAAGTCTTAATTATAACTTAGATTCATATATTGAAATTCTAAACACCTAGAAAACCAATATTAGATATTTGGATGCCACATGGCATATGACATACATTCAAAACCTGTCTAATTTCCCACGGGCAAATGCAGACAGCAGAATTTCAATTATTTGCTCATCCTGACTTCTGGATTTCTCTGTCAGCGAACATTTTCTGATTGCCCACTCTGAGGAGGTCACTAAGATAGATTCTGAGATGGGATGTGGAGTTGGAGGTGTAAGGGGGGGGTGGACCAGAACAGGGAGGGCTTAACCCTGCCTTTTCCTAATAGAATTTATAGTGTAGAAAGAATATTAAGATAGGAGCATTTGTATCACTCAGGACAGTAAATACAGGGAAAGAGTGTTTCAGGGAAAAATCTTGAGTGGGTCTCCCAGAGGATAAGTGATGGGAATTTGACTTCACAAGGTGATCTGAGGGCATAGCTCAGTGTGAGAGTCCCTCATTAGCATGCATAAGCCCCTAGATCTGGTCACGCATACAAAGAAAGAAAAAAGGAAAGAGAGAAAGAGAAAGAGAGGAAAGGAAGAAAGAAAGAAAGAAAGAAGAAAAGAAAAGAAAAGAAAAGAAAAGAAAAGAAAAGAAAAGAAAAAAGAAAAGAAAAGAAAAGAGGGAGGGAGGG
>JAJEJO010000944.1:830974-841306 GCA_020662805.1 Glaucomys volans | reverse complement strand
AAGAAAGAAAGAAAGAAAGAAAGAAAGAAAGAAAGAAGAAAAGAAAAGAAAAGAAAAGAAAAGAAAAGAAAAGAAAAGAAAAGAAAAGAAAAGAGAAAAGAAAAGAAAAGAGGGAGGGAGGGAGGGAGGGAGGAGAGAAAGAGAGAAAATAAAGAAGAAATTAAAAGAAAAACAAGAAAAAAACTAAGGAATGGAAAGATTTAAACAGGCATACCTTGGAGGATTAGAAAGCAGGAAGTATTTGAGTTGCAATGCTAGAGGTGGGGAAGGGCAGAGACCTGGGACTGAATAGAAACATGCCCATAAGCTTTGGTTGACTGCAGCAAAGACCTGGGGCTGGCTAATTAGAGGCACTCATTTCATAGTGCTTTACTAAGAGAAGCTATGTGCAGCTACAGAGTCAGAGGCTGCTTTCTGTTACTGCAGGTCATCTAATGGTAATAGTTTATGAACTATTGTCCAACTTGACTCGACTGAAAAGTTTCTATCAAAGCTAATAATAAGAATTGGGAGCCCCAATGACCTGGGACAGATGTACTCTTCCTCTGTGTCTGACAAGGTACTATAATTCTTGTGTTTCTTTTAAGAGTTCTGTGGGAATCCTGAAGCTGCAAGCTTCTAAAATAACAATGACTGATTTCAGTATGTGTAAAGATACAATCTGGAAATCTGAGATTAGAAGCTGTATCTTTCTAAAGCTGCTCTCATAACAAAACCCACAGAGACACCTGGAGTAAACTAGGGAAACCAAGAAAAGTCTTTTGGCAAAACTTGTACACTAGGCACATTTGAAAAAACTCTGTGCAAAAATTTCCATTTTCCATTTGGCCACAGCTCAAAGCTGTGTTCTGTTACACAGAGAATCCATCCTTTTCTTCTTCTCCTCCTTCTACCTCTTTCTATCTTCCTTCCTCCTCCTCCTTTTTCTTCTCTCCTCCTTGTCCACCTTCTCCTCTTCCCTTCTTTCTTCCTTTTTTTGCAGTGTGCAACCAAACTGAAGGTGTCAAGCATGCCAGGCAAGTGCTCTACCACTGAGCTACACCCACAGCCCTCCAGTGAGCCCTTTGTACTGCATAACTTTATGAGATTTGGTGAACACATCGGGCTGTGTAACTACCACTGCAATCAGTGGTAGTTAGTGTAGTTAGTGGTAGTTAGTGTAGTCAGACCCTTTCAATAGACCCAGCCTTTGACAATTGTTCCCTCTTTTCTGTTCATTTTGTTTTTCTTATTGCAGAATGTTATGTAAATGGAATTTATACACTATGTAGCCATAACTTCTATCACCTAGCATGATGCACTTGAGATTCATCAATGTGGCTTATGCATATCAGTACTTCAGTACTTCATATTTGCCTACCATTGCATTGTATGACAGTACCACACTGAGTTTACCCTTTCATCTCTTGAAGGCCATTTGTGTTGTCTCTAGTTGTGAAACTTATGAGTGAAGCCTTTACAAGCATTCACATAC
The DNA here is from genome assembly GCA_020662805.1 of Glaucomys volans. Lineage (NCBI taxonomy): Eukaryota > Metazoa > Chordata > Mammalia > Rodentia > Sciuridae > Glaucomys > Glaucomys volans. The sequence goes on along the minus strand of JAJEJO010000944.1, from coordinate 839,832 downwards.
AGGGTTTTGTGTAAACATAAGTTTTCACTTCTCTTGAGCAAATACCTAGGACAGAGATCACTGGGCGGTATAAAGGAAGTGCAGGTTGAAATTTACAAGAAGCTGCCAAAATGGTTTTCAAAGTGGCTGCACCATTTTGCATTCCCATCAACAATATATTAGAGTTCTAGTTGTTCTGACTCCTTTTAGCACATAGAATTGTAGCCACTCTGATAAGTGCACCTCACTGCGACTTTAATTCACAATCTTCTAATGACTAATGATGTTGAGCACATAAGCTTGCTTGCCATCCAATATTCTCTTTGGCAAAGTGTCTCTTCAAATCTTTCTGAAGATTTTATTGGGGTGCTTATTTTCTTATTATTGATTTTTTAGAATTTAAAAAATACAGTCTGTTTATAAGTCCCTTATCAGATATGTGTTTTGAAATATTTTATCCTACTCTGGAGTTCGTCTATCATTCCATAGTAGGGTTTTTCATAGAAGGGTTTTAATTTTGATGAGGTGCAATTTATTCTTTTTTCAGTCAATTATTATGCTTATAATGACATATCTAAGAATTGTTTGCCTAATCCAATGTCACAAAGATTGTATCTTTTACTCTAAAAGGATTCATTCTTATAGCTGTTATATTTTTACTGAATTTTTGTATATGCTGTGAGTTGAGTTTAATGTTTATGCATATGAACTGAATATCCAGTAGTTGTAACACTAAGTGTTAAGTAGGCTAGATTTCTCCATTTAATTCCCTTTGCGCCATTTTTGAAAATCAATTGGCTATGTGTGCATTTATCGACTCTATTTTTTCCATTATCTATGGACTTATATCTTGCCAAAACTCTGCTGCCATTTTTTGGGTACTTGGGATTGCTTGTTTTCAGAGGAGCCGGGCCATAAGCAGTATCTGAGGCCTGAAAGCACCTGATCCTTACTTTTTTAGGTCCGCAGGTGTGTGGGGGGGTGCTGGAGATTGAACCCAGGGCTCCCTCCCACTGAGCTCCATCTCCAGGCCTTTTCAGTTTTTATGTAGAGACAGGGCCTCACTAAGTTGTTGAGGCTGGCTTTGAACTTGTGATCCTCCTGCTTCAGCCTCTGGATTTACTGGGATCACAGACATGTGCCACGGTGCCTGGCCTTGTAGGGCATTATCCCCTGGCCCCCAGGGCTGCTCCTGAGGCCATGCATGGGCTTTCTCTCTGCAAGCTTTGCCCCCCGGTCCCTGGCCTGGGCACTCCTGATGGCAGGAGGCTGGGTCCTGGGCTGCACGCTTTGGGTTCCATCTACTCTGGACTTGTGTGGACACTCGCCCACTTCAGTTCTGCCCCCTCCACACTTCCCTTCCTCTCGGGCTCTTGGCTACCTCCACCCAGCCTCTACTTCTCTGACCTCGTGCTCATTTTTCTGTCTTTTCTTTCCACTCTTTTCTGATTTGAAATGAACTAGAAGAGGTATTTTAAATATGGCACCAAAAGCAAAAACAACAAAAAATATAAATATTTAAAAAGTTAAAAAATCAAAAATATTTTACTTCAAATGACATCATCAAGAAAGTGAAAAGATAGCCCACTTGGCGGGGAAAACATTTGTTTGTAAATCATAGATCTGATAAGGGACTTGAATTTCAAACACATTAATAACTCTTCTGAAAACACGTAGGACAATATAAAAATGGGCAAAGGACCTGAATAGACATTCATCCAAGGAAAATATACAAATGGCTTATACTGACTGGGAAAGATACTCAACATCATTTTTCATGAAAGAAATATACTTCATAATCACAACGAGATTCCACTTCACACCCACTAGAATGATTAGAATAAAAAGTCAGAAAATAACAAGATTTCAGAGAAGAGAAATCCCTCATATCCTGGTAATATGAATGAAAAATGGTGCAGCCACTTTGGAAAACAGTCTGTCAGTTCCTCAAACAATCAAAAAGAGTTACCATATGAGCCAGTAATTGTATTACTCAGTATGTACCCAAGAGAAATTAAAATATGCCCACACAAAAACTTGTATATGAATGTTTATAACAGCATTATTTATCTAAGACAAAATGTAGAAACAACTCTATCAATGAATGTATAAACAAAATCTGTTATCTCTATTCAAGGGAATATTATTTGGGCATAAAGAGAAGAGAATACTGATATATGCTACAACTAGAATGAACCTTGAAAACATTATGCCAAGTCAAAGAAGCCAGTCATGAAGTCCACATATTATATGATTCCATTCATTTGAAAATTCAGTATTGACAAGGTATGGATAAGGAAAGCAGAGTAGTGGTGGCTTATGGCCTGTGAAGAAAGGGGAGAATAGCTAAAGCATAAAAGGCTGATTTTTTTTCCCAAGTGATGAAAATGTTCTAAAATTGACTGTGGTGAAGTTACACATGTCTATGAATATACTAAAAACCACTGAATTCTATTTTAAATGAATGCATTGTAAGGTATGTGTATAACTCAACACGCCATTTTTAAAAATATCCAACCCACAACAAGGTAAATTGCACAGTCATGGGGCATTTAATCAAACATCACCAGACACACAAAGAAGCAGGAAAAAATGACCAAATGAGGAGACAAATTATCTGATTCAGTCCAACCCAGAACTAACACAGCTGTTAAAAGCATCAAATATATTAAAACATTTATAGCAACTGTATTCTATATATTCAAAAAGTTACAGACAAGAATTAGCATGTTATGTAATGACGTGGCAGACACGTAAGGAGACCTAAACTAAACTTTTAGAGATGAAAACTATAGTGCCAAAGGTGAAAAATACACTGAATGGGATTAAAGGGAGAATTGACATTTGAGATTGAAAAGTACAGCAAAAGACATTATCGAAAAATGAAAGACAGAGGGAAAAATTCTACAGAAAGAAAGGACAGAAGAAAGAGAATCAGTAAGCTGTGGGAAAACTTCAAGCAGTCTAATATATGTGTAGTGGAGTCCCCAGAAATGGGAGGAACAAAAAAAAACTTTGAAGACATAACAACCAAAACTTTTCTGAATTTAATGAAAATACAAATTCACAGAAGCCAGAAGTTCAATGGAACCAAATTTCAAGAAATATGAAGAAAACTACATCCAGGCACATTTGATCCAAGTTGTTCAAAACAAGTAATTAAAAAAATCTTAAAAGCAGCCAGAGAAGGAAAAGACATGTTATATACAGAGGAACAAAATGAAGGTGACAGATTTATCATTAGAAATAATGCAGAAGGGCATTAGAGCCATGACCTTAAAGTACTGAACAAAAGAGTAGCAAACCTATAATTTTGTACCCAGGGAAAATGTCTTTCAAAAATAAGGCAAATAAAGGTCTTATCAGACACATAAAAGCCAGAAGAATTAATCACGAACAGAACATTCTGAGAAATATTAAAGAATAGCCTTCACACTGAAGGAAAATCATACCAGATATAAATATGAATCTACACAGAGGAATGAATAGCTCTGGAAATGGTAACTATTTGAGTGAATATGTGTCATTTTCTTATTGTATAAATCCTTTCAGAAGATAATTTAATTTTAAGTAAAAATAAAGAGGATGAAAATACACTGTAGCAAAATTTTTAAGATGGTAATAAATCAGTATTCAGAGGGAAATTTATATAATTAAAGGTCTTTATTGGGACAGAAGTTTCTTAGCTTCTACAGTAAATAATCAGAAAAAAAAACAACAAATGAAACCAAAAGTTAGCTGAAGAAGGAAATAATAAATATCAAAGTGGAAATCAATGAAATGAAAAACAAAACACCAATCGACAAAATTAATGAATGCAAAAGCAAAGAGATGCTGCAAATCATCAATATCAGACATGAAAGAAGAACCATAACTCCAGGTTCTACAGATATACACAAGAAAACCTGAATTCATTTATAAATTTAGGTTTCATTTATAAATAAATAAATTTATATCTTATAAATAAATAAATTTATTTATAAATAAATTTATATCTTATAAATTTATTTATTTATCATAAGATATAAATTTATTTATAAATTCAGGTTTTCTTTTGTATATGTATGTATATATGTTCTGACATATAATACATAATATAGAAGTAAGTAATACATGATATATAAGCTCAATCTTATAGATATAACCTGGAGATATATATATATATAATTAAATATATGTTCATATGCATATTAATATATATTCAATTTAATTCATACTTAAAATTTTTCCACAAAGAAAACTTCAGTTCCAATACCCTCCCTGGTGAATTCTACCTAAACATTAAAGGAAAGATAATACCAATTCTGCACAAACTCTTCAAGAAAATAGAAGAGGTAGATGAGGAGGAAGTGTGCCCCCAACATATTTGTGAGGCTAGCTCTACTCTACTACCAAAACCAGGCAAAGACATTGTAATAAAAAAAAACTAGTGATAAATATCCCTTATTAACATAGATACAAACATCCTAACCAAATGTGACCCCATAAAGGTATCCTAATATTCAAGTTTATAATATCAACTAATGGAATTCATCTGAGAAACAAAATGGAGGTAATCCAAATAATAACCTAAATAAATGAACAATATTCAACACACTGAAATTAAATCATGATACAAAATCTTGCCAAAGCACATAAAAGAGAATGTCTTTAACCTGATACATGGCTTCTACAAAAAGGAAAAGAAAACACAAAAGCATCATCATTAATTATAATTTAAAAGTATTCCCTGTAAGGTCAGGAGCCACACAGGTGACCTGCATTTAGTAGTCTAACACTACCAACAGACACTTGGGTAATGGTTTCCAGTTTGTGCATCCATACATTCCATGGTTTGTAGAAACTCACTGAAGTGTTCATCTAGAAGCATGTATAATAGCCACCGCATGACCATTTGCAATGTGCGTAAATTGGAAACAACTGCCTAAGTGTCTGATATTAGAAGATTACATTGTCATATATTCATACAGCAACACCATGCAGCAGGGAAAGTTTTGAGCTACAGCCACACTCATCCCCAAACGCTGAATCTTAGCAATACAATGAACTAAAGAAGCCGGTCATTAGAGAAAACAGAAAAAAAGAAAAAATGGTTTCATTGACATAAGGTTAAGGAGCAAGCAACAGCAAACAATATATTGTGGACATACATAATCATTTGGTCAAACTGTAAAGAAAAGCAGGTAAGTAATTAATGTAACCCGCAGAATGTTATTTGCCTGTAGTGTTTTGTGAATGGAGAGTGATGTGAGTGGATATAGCTTCATGGGGACTCCAGGTTCTAGTTAATTGTTCATGCTATAATTTAAACTGTACTTGAACAATGTATATATTATTTTGCATGTATTATGTACCTCCTGAAAACTTTACCAGTAAAGGGATAAGAATAACCAAAATATTTTGAAGAACAGAAATAATGGTGGAAAACTCAGACTAAGGGAACAGAACACGGATTCTAGAAACAATTCCTCACAGATGAAAATCAGAGGGAGGAGATTATGACATGTTTCAATCTATAACCCTAGATAACTTGTTATCTTTATATAAAAAGATAAAAATATAAAAGTACACCTTATCTAACATCATAACCAAAATCGTTGCTCATTTTCAGGCTAATTTTCATTGTAAAGATAAAATCTTTAAAATCCTTAGGAAAAATTAGAATATTTTCATAACTCCAGGGTAAGAAAGAATTGCATGAAGAAAACTCAAAAAGTATAACCTGCAAGACTATGGATAATTTTGATTACATTCAAAATTAAATTTTCTGTGTATCAGAAGATATCTGGAGAAAATAGAGTATGAAGCAATACTGTGACAAAGAATTAGGATCCAGGATTTATAAACACTTATAAATTGATCCTGAAAAGAAATATATGAACTAGGGATGTGGACCAGTGGTAGAGTGCTTGCCTGGCATGTGCAAGGCCCTAGGTTTGATCCCCAGAACTGAAAAAAAAATTAAAAATGTGCAAAAAATAGAAACAGATAATTTATTGAAGAGGAAACCAGAATAAACTTTTGAAAAGGCTAGTGATCAGGGCAATGCAAGTTGAAAACAGACTCCTCAGATTGGTAAAATTTAAAATAATGATAACACCAAATTGATTCAGATGTGAGAATGTACAACTTGAATACACTGCTGCTGATTGTATAAATTGATATCGGCACTTTGAAGAGCAATTTGGAATATTTAGCAAGGTTTAAAATGTGCATTTCCTATGGACTAGAAGTTACATTCCTAGATCTGTGCCCTTAAACAGAGGTTCAGCAGACTGCTGGGGTTGTCTGAGAGATTTTAAGGGGGCCCACCAGATCAAGATTTTTTTCCTAACAACAATAAGGTACTATTTGTTATTTATCCTCTCATGAGTGTGCAACAAGGTTTCAAAAGGCTATGTGACAATTGATATCACAATATACTGAAGGAAGAAATGGACAGGAAAATTTAGCTGTCTTGATTAAGCCAGAAGTTACAGAGATTTGCAAAGGTGTAAACTACTGCCATTCTTCTCACTATTTTTTTCACTTGGAAAATATGGTTACTTTCATTAAAATGTTATTTCAAATGAGTAAAGATAATGTGTAAATTTTCTCCATTTTCATTTCTAACACAATAAATAGTATAACCTACATAAACAACAGTTCCTGTGGTCTTTGTTAATCCGTGAATCTCCAACTGGACTCATTCTTCAAATATTTGCTAAGCACTTTTTCTTTGCAAGCCCTTGGCTGGAGACTTTGTGGCAGAGTGGGGCACTTACTTTGTAAGTGACACAACCCAACCCAGTTCTGTTAGCCCTGAGACTCTAGCTTGATGTGATTGAACCATCCCCTGAAGCCTCAGGGTATTTTGCTTACACCCTTGGCTACTTTTCCCTTTCCTATCCCCAAATTGTTGAAATTCCCCAGTTGTTCTATCATTGCACCATTGTGTAACCATTGTGGTCTTCTACCAATTCAAGAACAAAGTGCCCAGGAAAACTCCAATTAGTTCCACTGCCTCTATTGTTCCTACTTTCAGTCAGATAAATTGCCAAGTGATATGAGAAAAATAGAAATAGGTTGATTTGTGCCCATATTTAATTGTCATCCAGGTTCAACTAGTCACCACTGCAGAAGCTTTGAATAGCCTGATAAAGAGCACCTTCAATATGCTCTACGTCCAACATTCTCAATGCTGAAAACCTGAATGCTGTCTGCCTAAGATCAGAAAAAGACAAGGATGTCCATTATCACCATTCTTATTCAACATTGTACTCGAAATCCTGGTCAGTGAAATAAGGCAAGTAAAAAAAAAGAAAGGCAAATAGAAAAGGAAGAAATGAAATACTCTCTACTCGCAAATGACATGTTTACATACAAAAATGTCAAAGAATCTACCAGAAGTCTCTTAGAATTACTAATTTTTACAATTTGACAATAAAAATCTACATATAAAAATTAATGTTTTCTTTCATGCTCTGGTAATGAAAAACTGGAATTAAAACCTTTTTTTTTTTTTTTTGCGGTGCTGGGGATTGAACCCAGGGCCTTGTGCTTATGAGGTAAGCACTCTAACAACTGAGCTATATCCCCAGCCCTGGAATTAAAACTTTTTCAAAGCACCATTTCTAAAAGCTTCAACATATAATTGGTTAAGTATAAGTTTAAAAAAGTACACGCAAGATCCACAAGCTGAAAAATCACAAGAACCCTGATGAAATTAGCAAAAGTTCTAACTAAATGAACTGATACATTAAGTCCATGTTTTAAAATACAATATTATTGAGATGTCAAATTTTCCCAAAATTGATCTATAGATGCCAAGGAATTGCAATAAAAATCCCAACAAGAGCCGGGCGTGGTGGCACACGGCTGTAATCCAAGTGACTTGGGAGGCTGAGTCAGGAGGATGGAGAGTTCAAAGCCAGTCTCAGCAACTTAGCGAGGCCCTAAGCAACTCAGTGAGACCCTGTCTCTAAATAAAATACAAAAAAATAGGGCTGGGGATGTGGCTCAGTGGCCGAGTGTCCCTGAGTTCAATCCCTGGTTCAAAAAAAAAGAATCCCAACAAGTTTTTAGTAGATATCTAAACCAAATTGTCATATTTATATAGATAGGCAAAGAAACTTGAATAGCCAGTTTTTTAGAAAAAGAGAATAAAGCCAGAAGACTAACCTTATCCGCTTTCAAGGACTCATAGAACATGTATCAAGATGGAGTACATTCTGGACCATAAAACAAACCTCGAAAAATTTAAAATAATTCAAGTCATACAGTATTTTAATGGACCAAAATGCAGTTAAACAAACTATCAATAACCAAAAGCTATAGAAAAATCTATGAATACACAAAGCTAGAGAAAATACTTCCAAATAAACCATGGGTCAAAGAGGAAGTCTTAGGGAAATTAAAAAAAAAAAAAACACATTGAACTGAATGAAAATGAAAACACAACATATAAAAATTTATAAGATACAGCTAAGCAACTGAGAGGGAAATGCATATATTAGAAAATGCATATATTAGAAAAAAGGGAAAAGTCTTAAATCAATAACCTAAGTTCCCATCTCAAGAACTTAGAGGCACTAGGGATGTAGCTCAGTGGTAGAGCACTTGCCTAGCATATATGAGGCTCTCAGCACTGCAAATGAAAAAAAAAAAAAACTCTTGGAAAAGATCAAAATAAACCCCAAGCGAAACACAAGGAAGGAAATAATAAAAATGAGAGCAGAAATTGATGAAATTGAAAAAGTAAAAACAACAGAAAAATCAATTTTTTAAAAAAAATTGGTTCTTTGCAAAGGTCAATAAGATTGGCAAACCTCTAGCAAGACTGACCAAAAAATTAAAAAGACAGAAAACACAAATGCTCAACAGTAGAAATGAAACAGTAT
>JAJEJO010000944.1:794623-828460 GCA_020662805.1 Glaucomys volans | reverse complement strand
AAATGCTTAAATACCAATAAAGTATGTAGGTTAGTAGTAGCATTATGCCAATACTAGTTGGGATTTTAAATATCATATAATAGTTATGCGATATTAGTATTAAAGAATGTTGACTGAATATTACATAGGAAATTTGTGTTACTTTTGCAACTTTTCTGTAAGTCCAAAATTATTTCAAAATAAAAACATTTTAAGAAGAGAAAAATGTTTAGAAAAACTTCTGCATTGAGAGACATACAAGAATACTGAGACCAATACTTGTTTATGAAAACAGAAAATGGGAAACACCAAAGTCCACCAACAAGAGATGAATGGATAGCTTAGCATGGTGGTATGCCTATAATCCCTGTGACTCAGGAGCCTGAGATAGGAGGATCACAAGTTCAAGACCAGCTTCATCAACTTTGCAAGACTCTGGCTCAAAATAAAAAATAAAAAAGGGATTGGGGATATGGCTCAGTGTTTCAGTGCCCTGGGTTAAATTCCTAAGACTTAAAAAAAGGAGTTGAATGGATAACCACATTCTGATAAATTCATGCAATGGAATACTATACAACAGTTAAATATATGTCAAAAGTGCATGCATAGCATAGATATATCTCAAGAACAAATGAGTGAGTAAAGTATATTGCATATGAATAATAAAGCATAATTCCATTTTCTTAGGCTTAAATATTTTTATGGATCAATAAATATTGAACAAAAATAGAGAAAGACATGGAAAAGGAAATGGCTAATTTCAGAATACTTATTACCTTGAGGCAGAGGCAGGGGAATGCAATTGAGGGAGGGCAGACAGGGCACCTCATTGCATTTGTACAGTGTAATTACTTAAGCTGGTTAGTGGGTATGGAAGCACTGATTGCATTGCTATGTTTTTAGTCATTTGTCTGATATATATCATAATTTAAAAATTAATCCAAATGTAGCAAATGTGCTACTTTGGTGGGGGATGTTGACCTTAGCAAAGGCTGTGCATATGAGTGGGGGAGGGAGCTTAAGGTATGTCTCTGTACTTTCCTCTCAATTTTTCTGTGAAGCTAAAACTGCCCTTTTTTAAAAAAAAGTTTAAGCCAAAGGACTGGTAAGCAGCTGAATTACAGAGCAAGTAAGTGGGTGCAGCATGCCATTCTTGTTCTCTAACCAACTGGGACATCTACCAACGTGCTTCACTGCCAATAGGCATGGAAGAGGACTGTGCCACATGAATGATGTGCCCTTGGAACTAGTGTTTCATTTGTGACTGGAACAGGTGTAATCTCAAACAACCTTCCAGTTCTTTTCATCTCCCTTTAAAGACAAACTCATCCATGTCGGTATTTTCTTGGCATAGGAACAAGAATAGTTAAAACACAGGAAATAAGATCCAGTGTGCCATCATCAGCATGAATTAACCACAGACATTTCTGTAGTATAACCTGAACTCTACAGGCTAAGACTGGGGCACGAGTACTGGAGGTAGGCGGAGGTAGCACAAACTGGACTGGGAGACATGCCTTCTTATTTGAATAAGAACCATCCCCCAATAGGGCTGTGAACAGTCAAGTCAGACCTTTGTCATGATCATGTTTGGGATGAGCACATTACTGACCTCTATCGACTACCTGAAACCGCTTACCATCCCAACTGAGGGACTGAATGCTGGAGAAGAGGAAGGAATTAATTTAGGGTCCAGGCCCATTTTGAGAAGATGAGTCAGGCAGCAATCAAGGATTGTGGACACTTAGGACCAGTGTAAGGCCACTGAGTGTCTAGGGTGCTTCAGAAAAGAATGAAGAAGGGAGGGAGGAGGCACCAAATAAACTCCATGTACTTTCTGACTGAGTCGCAGGCCCTGTCCTGTTGCCCATGCCTGTTTCGCACTTTCTCCCAGATAGCACATGGGAGATGCCTTCCAAGGAGAAAGAAGTATTTTGGCTCCAACTCCAAGTTCTGGGGGAGTTCCAGGTTCTGGGGGTGGAAGGCTACAGCGCACCAGTACTGTTCTTCCTGCTGTCCTCCCACATGGCAAAACTTCCCCTTTCCCCTTGCCTTAGACATCCCCTTCTAAAGGAAAACACCAGTCTTCATGTTAGCTGCTGGGATGGCACCAAGGCGATATCTACCTACAGAAACCTGGGGAAACCCACAAAAGAATGAGCCCATAGGAGTCCCATATGGATATCCCCTGGTTCAGGGCACAATACTAAACAATGGCACACATGAGGATCAACAGGAATGCAAGAATTAGCAAGGGATTTAGAGGATTAAGTTTACAAGTTTTGGTTAGCAATATGGGAATGCTGTGAAGAATGTTGTGGAGGAGGAGAATTGAAGGATTGTTTCCAGAGCTTGGCAAGCCAATGAGATGCTAGGTCGTGGAAGGGAAGCAGGTTGGGTGGGATAGGATGATGGATGGAGGAGTTAGGGAGACAATTGAGCAGAAGTATGCAAGAGGCAGGTGGCTCCCTTGCTCTGGCATTCAGTGGAGAGGACTTGGCTGAAGGCATGTGGGTGGGCATTATTATCATCAGAAGCAGGTGAGTACACAGGAGTGCCTAGAATAGAGAACAGAAAATAAGTTAGGAAACATAGAACTAAGGAACTGCTTGTTCAGTGCTCACCTTGCTGCTTCAGTGTAACACTTCATTCCTTTTTAAAATTTAGGTTTGTTTTTAACTGATATATATGTATGTATGTGTGTGTGCATATATATATATATGTATATATATATATGAGTGTGTAGATAGATAGATAGATAAACTTAAAAATTACAGATAGCACAAATATACATGTTGCATAATGTTTAGGTCAGGGTAATTATATCTATCTCCTCAAACTTTTATCAATTATTCATGGTGAAAACATTCAAAATCATTTCTTCTGACTTTTTGAAAAACTTAATATATTATTGTCATCTATAGCCATCCTACTATGTAATGTAACTGTTCTTTGAACAAAATCAGCAACAAAAACAATCTTTGAGAGAAACATCAGTATTCCAATAGAAAATCAACACATTTGATTTAATTTCCAGCATATCTTTGCCACCACAACTGCTAGATATTTTGCACAAATTCAGGCAGTGAGACTTACTAAAGAGAAAAGAACTAAAACGAATCCATGAGGAAGACGCTGTACTTTGATGAGATGAAATGACGTTTGTTCCCCCTAATACTTTAAACAGATCTTTATCTCATTATCAGGATCAATCTTTTTAGACAAAACCTATTTTGGTCAAGTCTTCAAAAGACCCTGGATTAGAAAAGGCTCCCTAACTGATGGGTTTGAAGAGAATAATCAGATGGCAATTTTCTTGGTCCTATTTGAAAATCGTGATGAGCTGAGCAGAGGTGCTTTGACCAACTATATACAGAGCATAATTTCATGTTCAAGCCACTGATGGCAGCACATATTTCCTATAATAGGCACTCTAGCTGCATGCAGTAATGAACTGAGAGGAGGTGAGAGGCTGTTGATGGACCAAAACCTTAGCAATAGCCAAGTGCTGCTGATTAGGAGCGCTAAGAGTCTGCATGACAGGCTTGAGCAATCTGTTCCCTAGTGCAGCCCCTCCTGCTCGGCGCTGAATATTCCTCCCCTTTATGCTGAGAATCTGTTAAGAAGCTTGTGTCAAGGAAGCACTGGTGATGTCGTGATGAATCATTGAGGCAAGGGTACTTGATGCCATTCCTCTGCCAAGAAACTGCTTACTGTCCTTTGATAAAGAAGTCCTTCATCACTAGCCTTCTCTCCCTCCTTTCACTTCCAGAACTTATCTGAGAAGGGAAAAGAATGACCACTGAGATGGGGGCTGCTTTACCTGCTCTGTAAGTTTTCTAGGGCTATTGTAACGAAGTACCACGAACTCTTGTGTGTGCGTGTGTGTGTGTGTGGTGTGTGTGGTAGTAGGGACTGAACCCGGGGCCTTGTGCATGCTACAGTGGCACCTAACCCAATATTAGTGGTATCCTTACAAAAGGGGAAATTCTCCCACAGAGACAGACACATACACAAAGCCTAGACACCTGATTTTAATTTGACTATTATAGATACTAACTCCAAATAAGGTTATATTCTGAGGTCATAGGGGTTTGAACTTCAGCATATCTTTGGAGGGCTCACAATTCAACCCACACATCCACCAAGCATGTGATTTGGTCCCTGGGCAAAGCACTGTTCCCATATTGTAGGGATTACTCTGATAAGAAATCTTGAGACTTATAGCCATAGACTTTCAAAGGTGCAAGGGCCAGTCCAAATTCACAAGACAGTGAGTGGCTCATTTGAGTCTACATTCCAGATTGTCAGAAGAGCCTGAAGCCTTAGGTAGAGGCCATGAGGAAGACAAGGTGAGTGCCCCTTCCTAACAACTGAGCCGCACGTCAGAAAGAAGCCTTCTCACAGTCTTGTTCTGATGCTGTGGTGGGTGGCACTCCTTGCTACATTTCTCAACAGCTGTCCTCTGTCCCCCTATCTACTCTTCCCTACCTTCAACCCATTTCAAGGTGTCCATAAGGCTTGATACCATCTGACTAAAGTGGGATTTTTGCCCATCCAAGCAATGGATTTTAAATCCATTTCAAAACTAAAGTAAAGAAGACAGAAGGAGGAAGTAACTGTGATTGGAAAGTGCATTCTCTTGGACCCAGGCTGAGCTTTCTCTTTAACAATAAAATGATCAAGTTTATTGCTCAAACTTCATGAAGTTTTCTCTGAGGTTTGTAGACCAGTCTGATACCTCTCTTTTTTCCTTTTTTTAAAAAATGTTGTGATAAATTATATACAACATAAAATTTACCATCTTAACTATTTGATTTTCTGTGGTACTGGGAGTTAACCCAGGGCCTCACTAATGCTAGGCAAGTACTCTACCACTGAACCACACCCCACGCCCTCAGCCATTTCCAAGTGCACCATCCAGTGGCACTGAGCACATTCACACTGTTGTGCAACCATCTACCTCCAGAACTCGCTCACCTTGTAAAACTGAAACTCTGCACCCATTAAACACTAACTCCTCCCAGCCCCTGGCAATCACACAAACTCCTGTTACTCCCTCGTAGAGGTCCCTGTCACTCCCTCATAGAGGTCCCTGTCATTTCTTTTCTCCTCACAGAAATAGATTCATACAATATGTGTCCTTTTGTGACTGGCTTATTTCACTGAGAAAAATGTTCTCAGGGTTCATCCCTGTTATAGAAAATGTCAGAATTTCCTTCCTGATCCCCTTTATGAAAGGTCTAGCTTTTATACTTAGCTTTTGGGTTTTGAGTTGGAGGAGGCCACTAGGGCCAAAGGTAACAGTGAGTGGGAAGTGATTAAAAGTGAATTTCAGGTTCAGTGACCAAGGCTTGGAGAAAGGAATCAAGGAGAACTGACAAGTTAAGTGATGATCTCAGGGTGCCACTCCTCCCTGAACACTTGCATCTGTTCAGGACACAGACCAAACATGCAGGGCAGGGCCTATTGCCACTGCCCTTATCTATTTAACTCAAGTTTAATGAGCATTGTTATACAAAGCTTTATTGGCCACCTAGAGAGAACTTCAGTAGCTGAAGGCAGACTAGAGAAATGAGCTCACCTAGAGAAGGCAGGAACAAAATGGTGGGTGCTATGGTTTGAATGTTTGCTCCAAAATTCATATTGAGATTTAATCATCACTGTAACAGCATTAAGAAGTTACAGGTTCACAAACGGATCAGTGTACTATTACAGCATTGATAAAAAGGATGAGCTCAGCCCCATTTCCTCTCTGTCTCATACATGCTCATTCGCCTTCCACCATGCTATGATATAGCACACAAAGGCCCTCACCAGATGCTAGTGCCATGCTGTTGGACTTCCCAATCAACAGAAACATGAATCAAACAAATTATTGTTAAAATTTACTCAGTTCATGGTATTGTTATGGTGTCAGAAAACAGATTAAGACAGAAGAGCACCAAAGACAATTATCCATTTGGTTTTTACCTATTTTCAAGATCATTGTGTACATGTGTTCCCCTCTCCCCGGTGTCAGGCATCATATCTTAAGAAACGGAGCTTCAAATCATTTGCTACTGCTAAGCTAGGTGTAGGGAACCAACTGATGGAGGTCTTATTTGTTCACCCCCTGCCTCATTCCACAAAGGATTGAAGGGAATCTATTATGAGACATTGAATCTTTCAGTTTTCTATACCAGAGTTTCCCAGCCAGCAGATTACAAATTAGTCACAAGCTTGTTGTAGATATTGATCTCCCCAGCCCTTTGATTGACTGAGCAGTGTCCTGGGCAGGGGCTCAGTCTGTCGGAAGAACACTTTGAACTGCAAACAGCCTCATTTATCTAACCCCAATGTGCACTACAATATTATCATTTTCTAAGTATATCTTTATGTGAAAAATAATTGGCAAGCCCTGAACTACACGTTGTCTTTGCTTCCTTTGACTGTGTCAAATTTATCAGTTCATATCTCCTTGATGAAGTCTCCCTTGTCAAATCCAACCCCATGCTCAGGACACATTGATTTCTCTCTTCTTAAGGACTCCCATGGAAAGAAACTCATTAATTGCCTCTTTCTGAATGTCAGTTAGTATCCCACATAACAGAGCTGCTCAGGACAAAAAATAGCCAACACTTATTTAGTACATAATAACTATACTAACTGTGGAGAATACACACACACACACACACACACACACACACACAGTGGTCACCATTATTAACCCTAATTGGCAAATAAGAAAACTAAGGCTGAGAGAAGTTAGACTACCTTTCCTGGGCTTAGGACTACAACCTTATAAAGGCAGAATTTGCACTGAGGGCTATATTGCTCCATCTCATACTTGACTACATACCTGGCCATGTCTTCTGATTTCACCTCTTCCAGTCAGAGGATCATTCTTACCTTGGCACCCCACAGATTGGCTACCATGATGCTATGGCACATAGTAGGTACTTCTTGGATGCCTCTTGAATGAATTTGTTTTTAGTTTACTGTGTCGAGCTCCTTCTCAGGTCTGAAGTGGCAGTATTGTGACTGATGTGACCTCATTTCACCAAGACTATAAGTTTCTCATTGGTTTTAATGTCTCCCAAATTGTGAGCAAACAATTTCAAAAATTATCAACTGAAAGTTCTATTGGAGAATTTGAAAGTTTAGTACACTATAATTTGTACACCAATTTTAGCCCACTTAGTCTCATGGATCCATAATCTCCTTCATTTGCTATCATGATTTTTTGATCCACTTTTTGCATAAAGTTTTAAATGATTTTGTTTCACACAAAAGCTGTTCATCCATTAAGAGCTCTTAAACTTTCCATGACAGTAGAGCATACAGGGACAGCCCTATTTTCTACGGCACTGGAAATGAAGTGATTTCAAAATACCACACATTGGCAGAAGTTGGCTGACAAGACTTAAATCATAACCTGCGGTGAACTGTGATGTTCATGACTAGAGCACTTAACCTCAAGATAAATACTTAAGCTCTATGTGAAATTAGAAGAAGAGTTGAACCCATTTTCAAGATCATCAATATTCAGAAACTCTTTAAGTATTCCCAAACAAACCAGTGCTAAGAGCCTTTATCACAACAGCTTCAGTAATGCTGCTCGAGAAGAGGAAGGATGAGGCCATGGGATAAGACTCCCTTGGTGATACTGCATGAGGTCACTTCTCAGTCCACTTCTCAAACTACAAAGTGAGGGGGCAGTACACTAGTCAATCTCAGATGCCATCAGGCTCCGAAATTGCTACCAGTTTTCTGTTGCTGTTGGTTCAAGTATATTGTAATCAAGACAAGTAGTCCTTATAGTTTTGTGTTCATAGCCTTTTTTTCTTATTGTAGCATTTGTGGCATAGCTTAGGGGACTAGAATACTAAAAACAATACTAAGAAAACAAGAAAAAATCACAGAATACCAACCTCAGTATCATAGTCTCTCTGTGTCTGTAAAACAATTCCTAGTCATCACTCCAGGCATCTGCTTGTCCTTTAGCCCTGAGACACTGTGAGGAAAGCCTTTTGCTTCCATGACTGGAGTCCATATACCTAGGCAGCAAAAGCCAAAAACCACTGTCTTCCTTTGATTAATGCCTGATGTTAACACTCCATGAGTGTTACTTGTTCTTGAGAACATATTGTTTTCTTTCTTCCAAACTTTTTCATTCCAGTGCAAGGGGGAGAGAGTAGGAGAGGAAATCAGAGAGGTAACAGGAAATGGGGTGGAAGTGACTGAGAAAAATAATATGTAGATCTTTGATTTTACTCTAAGTGAACATTTTGAGGAAAAGTTGACATGAGTTAGATCATAACATGATCTAAATTTTGCTCCAAAAACATCCCTTTGGCAAGTGTGTAGATAACTGAATGGGGCAAGGGCAAAAGCAAGAAGAGCAGCATGGATGCTACTGCAGGGATTCAGGTAAGAGAACATGGTGATGACGAGAAGCAGACTGGAGCAGTGATGGTAGTGAGAATTATTTAAGAGGAAATACGGACAGACTTTGTTGATGAATATGTTCTGGGGTATCAGAAAGTGATGTCCAGTTAAACTCCATGGTTTTGACCTGAACAGCTGGCATTTGCTGAGATGCGGGAGTATTCAGGTGCAGCAGATTCAGGAGAGAAGACCAGGGATTTGATTTGAGGCATCATTGAACACCTCAGTGAGTATCTTAAATATATGAGTCCAAGGTCCATGGGAGATACTTGGACTGAAAATGTAGATTTGGAGGTAGCATGTAGATGTCATGAGTTTGACCAAGATCAGGAAGGCAACGAGTGTAGACAGGTGGGAGTGACTGAGGAATGAGTTTCACAGCTTCAGATTACATATGGATGGGTTGTGATCCATTGCAACACTGTGATGCTGGCCTAGTAAGAGCAAGACATTGCTGGATGACATGGCTGAGTCAAATGTGCTCCAAGCCTAGAACTTGGCAGCTTCATTTAAAATGGTTCCAGAATCATTGCATGATACTTATTTAGTGGTTCATTTAGTGAGAGAAGTGAATTGGTGATGTTATTAATCCTGTAGTTTGGTTTCAAGACAGTACAGTGACCCACAAATGTAACCCAAACTATATTCTGATAGTCTTTGGTTATGTCCCAGGATTCATCAATTAAACGATGCAGGTCAAACACTTGGATTGAAGCAGAGATCAACTGAATGCAATTAATAATATCTCAGAAATGCACTAAAAATAGCACACCTCCAGTATCCAAATTGGCTCCTTTACCAAACAGACCAGATAATACTGAATATATGTCTTTGAAATATGACCACCCAGTTCTGCCAAAGCTCCTAAATTCCAAACAGTTGTGAGAAATTTAATTGGGATGACAAAAGCATTTGGGACAAGCACATATGGCAGAGTTGAGTTATAAATGCTTTTTCCTTACCGAAGAATTTGGGACATTTTAACCGGGTCTTAAATTATGTTTATATTACAAAAATGGAGAAGTCATTATTAATGAGGAAGGAGTTATAGGCTACTAAGCTTCCTCTCTGGAATAAATATTACTAAATTAAGAACAAAAGGACCACAGATCATTCATACCCAACATTCAATTCTGACTGGGTCCGTGTGTGTCTGAAAAGGGAAACTTTTACCATCTGCAATGCGAAGCCGACAATGATAGCAATTCTCTGTCCTGGCCAGGCAAATTTTCCTCAAGAAAATGGGCCAAGAAAAAAGATAGACATCCACAGCTAAGTTTCGGAGCCCTGTTTGGGATGCCTGGGCCTGACCTGGAGGCCTGGCTCTACAGTGGCAGGGTTTTGGCTGGGCATCCTCAAGCCAAAACTTTCCCATAGAAACCATGCAGTTTAAGTTTTGCTAGGAAAAGAAATTCTATTTTTAATATTTTAAGAAACTTCTAGGCTCATCAATCTGTAAGCTTTTATCTCTTCTGTAGCATTGTTGGTTTTACATTCAGATTAAAAGTCAGTGAAAATGCAACTATCTAATAAAAATTTGGGAGACAATTGTTTTTGTTTGGTTTTGATTTTGATTTTTGGTCCAATTTGTTTTCAAAATTGCCAATTGTCTCTAAGGCCCCCTGGAATAAAACCAAAACAAACTTCTCAGGTAACAGACAGTCTGACACTTTCATATTTCTGATTCACTTGATATTAGTCATATATTCCCCACTGGAAAGAATTCATGTTTTGAGACAGGTGCTTCATATTAATTTAAAGAGTGGATTCAGTGATGTCATAATTTCTCATTTTGTTCAGACCTGAAGCAAAGAGTCATTCCCTGTAGAAAAAAGAGATGCATTCCAATAGATAAATTCTGTTTATTACAGAGGTAGAAGGAACAATAATATCTTCTTTTTAGCATATGCCCTTAGTTCATAAAAGAGATGAATAAAAGATTAAGGAATAATGAAGTAGTTCTTATACTGTGAATCATTCTTTTATTTACTATTTTAGGTATGTGATAAGAAAGAATGTTGAACATGGAGAGACAAAGTCTTCTTGGGACATTTGTAGCTAATCTCTAATACTCAGTGACAGTTATGGACCCTAACTTAGCCTGAGGTGGAAGTCAGGTTCATTAAGGTGAAAACCAATGTCAGGGCCACTGGAACTCCATAGCCATGAGAAGGACATACATGAAAAGATAGCACAGGTGCTGAGAGCCAACAGGCATAGGATGAGGAAAGTTCTTAGGGAGAAGTGTCTGAGCATCGAAAATATTTGGGTTTCTTTCAAGTTTGCTTGAGGAGTGACCCAGTGGATGTAATTCAGTGGGAAGGGAATGAAATGGGTGCAGACTCAAAAGTGGTTTTTGTAGAGGTTCATATTTTTAAGTTGTAGTTACTTTCCATGGAATGTAGCCTGGGATGAAATCTATAATTTCACAAAAAGATCAGTGGATTTTCATTTTGGGGGAGTGCTTTTCCAGGATCAATTTTTACAAAGCACATTATTCAGCAAATGGGAGTGATAATCTAAATAAGGACATCTTGAATTCACCCCTGCAGAGTGCAAAGCAACTCAGAGGTGCCATCTGACAATCGAGAAAGAGAAACATATGTCTAAGCAGGAGTTTGCTGATACCTACTTGGTGTTATAAAGATAAAGATCAAACCAGTGCTGTCTTTCTAAAACAAATTAAAGAGTCCTTGGTCACTCCTATCAATCATTTATCCACCATCTCTTTGGGGCCTCTTTCTCTTTTTCTCAGTGAAATTGCTAGCACTTTTCATAGCCAGAGGAGCAACACAATGAACTAGCTGTTGTTGACATCAAAACCCGATGTGGTTGGGGGTCCTTGGAGATGTGGGGCAATTAAGAGAGGGGCAGCAACATATTTCAACAGATCTGCTTTGATGGCTTTCTGGAAAAACAAAACAGAAAAGGCTGCTTGAACCCTTTCCTGACACCCACTGCCAGTAGAAGCACTCATGTGGCCCATACTTAACTCAAAGAATAGGTTTACAGCAATGCCACAATGTCACATTGATGGAAATGCAGGCGTGAAGTTTCCCTTGGTTGAAAGTCAATCTTTGAAAGTCCAGAAAGGCAGCCTGAATCCCCCAATTGCCCTTCCTTTCATGCATGTGTCCATCCTTCCTTCCCATAATCCCACAGAGGATTCAGCATACATTTCTTACATGTCTGTTGTGTGCTAGATACTATGTCCCCAACTGCTGAAAAGTTTCGAATTATAAAGTAAAATGTGAATGGCAAAAAGACAATTTAATTCCAGATATTATTTCTGCTCAGGATGCTCTGTCATTCAGCCACACTGTGTGAAAAAATCTTTCCTTCCCCTAGTCTCCCATTGTTCAGGCTGAATGGCTCTTTCCTATTCCTTCAACATTCCTTCAGGACCCATGCATGATTAAACAAAAAGTTCTTTAGGGACCCTGCCACCACCACCAAGCATCCTTCTCTGTCAGATGATCACACCCATGTATCCTGGAACTCAAAGCAACCAAAGCCACCCCCACCTCCAGCAGGCATCTCAGTGGATCAGAAGCTGTTTCTTTGGGTTGGCCCAAATCTCCTTTCCCTGTACCATTTGCACAACTTGGGAGATGGAGATGCCAATTTTCAACACTGCTGTGGAGAACATCTGGTACAGGAAGAAAGGAGTCAACTTTCTCCAAACTTGTCAAAGAAGTAGGGTCATTTTATTCATTTGTTCTCTTTCTTCCTGTCTTTCTTTTGCTTTCTGTATAAATCACATTTAAATTACCTGCTGGGGAGGAATATAAATGAGACTCAGTCGGACCTCATGAGTCATCACTGCAGTGGGAAACAAAGCAGGCTTGTTTCAAAAAGCAATTTAGTTAATTTTGTTATGTGCTGTGGAAATAAGCTTTTAAAGATGAATCAAAACAGTTGCGTACGATTGTCTAAAAATAAGTGAACAACGCAAATTACTGTCTGGTTTGGGGGTATAGAAATAGTTGAAAAATAGATGTTTTTAAAGGTAAAATAACAAAGTTTGGGTACAATGTTAAAGAGAACAAACAAAGTGGGATCTTAGCTAGGAATGTATCAAGGATCAACAAAAGCAAACTTGTCACTCTTTAAACACAATACTTTTAAGTAGGGACAGTTCTGTGTCTGACCTAGAAGGAGAGGACATATGTTTCAGGCTAACCTTTGAAATTTCCTTCTCTGTGTCTTGTTTTTCTCATCTACAAAATGCAGATGTCTCCTGTTGTATCTCTTTGTTAGAGTGGAGAATCAAATAGAATAATGGCTATGAAAACAATTTCCAAACTGCAAAATTTCTGGGGCCATATATGATATTGTTTCACTTAGTCATGAATAACTCTACTTTTCCAGAGTAGAAAAATAAGTCTTGAACTATAGTTCCTTTATACAAAAACACTCTCTCTGCTTTATTTTTATCACCTCCTTATTACTTGAATATATGTCAGAACAATGAGGACACTGAAACTGGCATCTCACCTTTAGACCAAAACTACAGCAGCTCCCTCTTGTTGGGGTCTAAAACTGTCGTTGAATGACACCAGTTGTCTATGTCCAAACCTTGGATTCCTGCTTTGCTTAACTCTTTTCCTCCAGCACACATTCCATTGGCCAGTCCTTCAAGACACAAAATTCAACAACCTCTTCTCCATACAACCCCCCTTGGCCATGCCCACATGGTTTTATCGCTTTTCTTCCAGATGAGAGCACCAGCCACTGGCCTCCTAAATGATCTCCCCACAGCTCTTCTCGCTTCTTCCCATCTAGCCTATAGATGTTGGGTTTTGTGTGTATGCATGTGAGTGTGTGGTGCTGGGAATGGAGCCCACGCTTGAGGCAAGGTAGGCTAGTGCTCTAACTCTGACCTACACTACCAATCTTTTCGTTTGTTAGTTGAAATGCAGAGCATGTATATTTTCTTATCTGTTTGCTCCTCTGTCCCTTCTTCCCTCCTAATTGAGGCGTTCCCTGGACTCAGAAAATCAGACAATCCTCCTGGCAACTCCAGGATGGCCATGTGACCAGTTCTAGCCAACAGAATTTAAAGAAGAATCTCCTAGAAAATTCTGGAATAGAATATCCTTCCTTCTAAAAAGTGAAAGACATGCTTGAGGTAATCCCTGACATCTACCTTTGGATTGTCATGTAGAACATGTTGCTTGGAGCTGTGGCAGTCAGAGATTCGGCATAGATGTGAGGCCTTTATACATCAAGGAGAATCAACCTAGAATCAGCTTTATCACACCACTGAATTAACCAACTCTGGAACCACTTACCTTTGGGCTTTTTTGTCAATGGCAGAGCCAGAGAGTAGACCGTGTAAGCTTTACAGTCCATCCCTGTTTCAACTCAATTCTGCCTTTGCACTGCAAAAGCAGCCATAAACAATACTTAAATTTATGGACAATGAAGTTGGAATTCCATATCATTTTCACATATCCCAGAATATTCTCTTTTTGATTTTCTTAACCATCTAAAATATTTTTAAAAATCATTCTCAGTTCACAAACCATACAAACACAGGTAGGCAGGCCAAATTTGACCCACCACAGAACACAACTCATCAATCCCTGAAGGGATCAGTTTAAAACCTTCCCTTATGGCTCTTTGTTACTTATTTATGCTGGTGCTGGGGGTGGAAGCAAGGCCTTGCACATGCTAAGGAGGTGATCTACAGTTGAGCTACTCCTCAGCCCCGCAGCCTCTTTCTACTTAAAATAAAAATTTGGAAATATTTTACACACTAAAAATGTTTTAAAAAGTAATTCAATAGGCACCTATGCCCCAATATTCAGATATATGAAACATTTTACTATACATGCTTCCGTATCTCTTCTATCTCAAGGAATTAAGCCTTACCAAATAACTAAAGGCCACATCCTATTCCCATTGCCTCCCCTGACAGAAGCAGTCACTACCCAGAGGTATGTGCGTACAGTTGTGTGCACTCTGAGTTCTTGCATGAATTCATATATCTATAAACAATTATATTGTCCTATTGTTTTGTGTATTTTTTAGTTATATAAGTAGTTTGCACTGTCTATAGACTTCCCTCGCCCCCGGGTTCAAGGAGACTGTTTGCTGCAACATAATTCATATTGAAAAAATAGTGGAAACTCCAAATACCTTGAGCCTTCTTCCCAAGGTCAGTGAGGGAGCTTTGTGATAGTACAGGTGTAACCATGTCCATCTATGGTTCTTATGACCTCATCTCCTGTCCCTCAGCCCTTGCTGCTGTGCTGTGCTTCTTTGACCTTGCAGCCTCAAAGTTCTGCTCCAGACATTATGGAATTCCTTTCCCTTTGGGTCAAGAACAGCAGTCACAGGGCCCTTTGTATCCTGGCTCTGCCACCTCCCCAATCCCAGTCCTTCTTCCTCTTTCTTATCCCAATATCTTGCCTCCTGGTCTGCTCCGTGCCTGAAATGCCCTCTCCCAACTCCAGCCCCACTCCTACTGTCCACTGCCAACTCTTGTGCTTTCTCCACACAGCCAGGTGTCACATCACTTATGAAGCCTGTAGTGAATTCCCCTGACCCTAAACAAATTGACCCCACGTTCCCCCACAATTGATGTCTGTCTACACGCCATGTCCAATAGGCATCTATTGGAACACTTCCAGAAAGGGAGCATCCTCACTTTCTTGTCATCTGTTCTCTCCAATCTGGGAGCTATTTGTGTTCATGCACCATGCCCTTCTGGCCTCTCTGTCCCCTCAGCATTTTATACATGGATGTACTCACTAAATATCTGAAAAATATTTGGATTAATGATTAAAAAGTCTGATCTCTACAGCATTGGCCCCCAGAAAAATGAGCTCAATAACTATGCAGATGGAGATGAGAGTGACAGGATCCAATTGAATTAACCCCTCCCATGGGTATTTGAAACCAGTAAGTACTGCTATTTATAGCTGCCAAAACTTCACTTTAGTCTGATGATTCAACCAATTATTGTATTGCCCCAAGTTTTCATTTTAAACTATTCTGAAAATAATACTCAAGTCAGTTATTTACCTTTAGTTCAGGCAAGCTTCTTGTGAAAGTATGTAAAGTTTTAGAGAAAAGAAAATGCAAATGTGCAAGGGAATCAATTTATTAAAAGGTTGATCAGACACTACCTGGCAGCCTCCTCCAGAATCTGAGAGTTAAAGTTACCTTAATTGCCTCCCTATTCACCAGACCTACCTGTTCCAATATTACACTTTAGTGATTTGACTGGGAGAAAAACACTTCCTTAGTACAGTGTTTATAACCCAGCAGAAGCCCGTGCGTGGTGTTCCATGAAGTTAGGACATTAAATTTCTCATGTCTCTTTAGAAATCAGTCTTGTTAACTTACAAACTTAATGTGAATTTAAAAGCATACTGTTTATTAGAGACCAAAGGGGCTACGGAAGGGAACTTTTAAAAAATATGTTCATTTACCCCATTTAAGTTCAAGGGTTTATATACTGGGACCATTTGTGATAGGAATGTTTCTAAATATTCTGTGCACTTCTTAAACAGATAACACAGAATTACATTTAACATTCTCTCGAGCACACAATGTTATCCCCAGTGTACCGTTGATGCCAAGAGGCTACTGAAATACCAAGAGGGCCAATTTGGGAGTTAGAGAGCTGAGTTTTTCATCCTGGCTTTTCCATCATTTTTCCCTTCTAGACCTCATTTGTAGAATGAAGGTTGGACTAAGGGATTTTAAGATGGTCGTTTCTAACCATGGGAGGGATTTCTATCCATAAACTCTGCATAAACAAAGAACTATGCATAAAACTTCCAGAATCCAAAACAAGCCCCTCAAGTCCCTTTGAATTATAAAGGCAATGACAATTAGCAACTGATTCAGTGGAAAATTAATTCATGCATTCAAAGCCTGAAGTACTGCAAAAATGAGAGAGAATCAACAAAATAACATAGTCAGGCTACATTGAATCCACAGGACATATTACAGAAGAGACACTTAATGAGTTGGGCAAAGGATGCTGCTTGATCACCAGGTGCAGCTAATAAAAGACCCTTTGCCCAAACTTTCCATGACAATGCTCTGCTAATTT
The DNA here is from genome assembly GCA_020662805.1 of Glaucomys volans. Taxonomy (NCBI): domain Eukaryota; kingdom Metazoa; phylum Chordata; class Mammalia; order Rodentia; family Sciuridae; genus Glaucomys; species Glaucomys volans. The sequence continues at coordinate 811,980 of JAJEJO010000944.1, read as the reverse complement.
TCTCAAAAAGAATCCGCTCATATGGTGAGTCACTGCCCTTTTACTGGCATTATTTTAATGATATGAGATAGAAGAAAAGGTCACAATTTAGATCAATGCCATCTTTGGATGACAGAGTGGGTGAGTCACTAAATGAAATTAACACTGAAGCGTGGTTACCATTTTTGCTGTCTATACTTTCCCCTGATACTCTCTACAAACGCATTCAATGAGGTATTTCAAGAGAGCTGGTTGCTAGGTTTCAGCCTCAATCAAAGCTCCTCATTTCAGCCTGGGCAAGAAACATGGAAAATTTTCAAGATATATTAAATTTACCATGAAACCTTCAAAGGACTTATAGTCTGTATGGTGACGGTGGCAACCCTAGTGATTGACATAAAATACAAAAACAAAAGAAATTCAACTCTGCAACAAGTTTAGAAAACATCTAAGTCACTCCTCTTACTTTTTAGAAGCCACTGAAATTCAGACAGGAAAGTGAATTCCTTAGAAGACCAGACAGTTATAGGAAAGAGGAAACCAGAACCCAGGCAATATGTCTTCTTGATACATATATTCAGTTTTACACTTTAGAGTTTACAAAATGTGCCTTATTACTGTCTAAAGTCAGCTGAAAAGCTAATTCTAACTGTACTGTAATCTTAACCACTTCCCCTGCCAAGTTGGGTAACACATTTCCAGGTTCTGGGGATTAAGATGTGGACATTTTTGAAGGGTCATTATTCTGTCTCCCACACCCTATAATGTAATTGTTAGGGGTCAAATTGTGTCCCTCCCCAAAATTCACATGTTGAAATCCTCACCCCCAGTACCAGAGAATATGGATGTTTGGAGATAGGGTCTTTAAAGAGATAACTAAGGTAAGATGTGGTCATCATGTGGGCCCTAAATCCAGTGTGACTGGTATCCTCATAAAGAGTGATTAGGATACAGACACACAGGGATCACCATGAGAGGACACAGGGAAAAGGCAGCCATTTACAAGTCAAGGAGAGAGGCCTCAAGAAAAAGAAAAAAAAAAACTCTGCTGACACACTGATCCCAGACTTCTGGTCTACAGAACTGAGACAATATATTTCTCCTATTTCAGCCACCCAGTCTGGGGTGTGTTGTTACAGCAGCCCCAGGAAACTCAGAGTCCTTATCAAGGGAATTACCTCCCAATGTGTTCACAGATTCATTGAATATTCAAGGAGAGGGAAGAAGACAGGGAGTGAGAATTTTAGGGCCATCTTAGAATTATGCTTAATGTGGGTGGCATCCCATCAGACTCTTCTGCCAAATCATTTAGAAAAACTGGTTTCATTTTTCTTGGTTGTTCCATTTTACTGAGTTTTCTATTCATTTCCCACTCACCTTTTAATCTTTCTTGTGGTTCACTGGTTTAAGGTGGGTTGAGAGGGAACAGGGGGTAAAGAGTGGAGGCTAAGGGCTATGTCTCTAGCTAGAAGCAGCATAAATTCCACCAACTCTCCATAGTTGTGGGGTTTGCATCTGTGAATTCAACAGCTCATGGATAGAATATATTTGGGAAAACAACGTCTCTGTGATGAACACCTATAGACTTTATTTTCTTGTCATTTCTCCCTAAACAATATGGCTAAACAACCATTTACAAAGCATTTACATTGAGTACTATAGGTAATCTAGAGATGACTTAAAGTTACAGGAGATTATGCATAGGTTCTATGCAAATACTGTTCATTTTACAAAAGGGACTTGAGCATCTGCAGATTTAGGTATCTGCAGCAGGTCCTGGAACTGAGCCCCCTGGATACTATAAGGGGCACCTTCACTGAAAAAAAAAGGCATAATGTTCTTGGCCTGTCTTTCATCCAATTTGTAAGGAAGAAATGGAATACTAATATGTGCACAGATTTCATTTTTCACAGACCATAAACATTTTCATTTTCTATTGTGAATATTTTAAAGCAACAAAATCTAACTATGCAACATGCATTTTAAAGTATATATATATATATACACACACATACATATATATATATATATATATATACACTTTTATAGTTTACACATAGCTGAGAGAATCTGATTCTGTTTTTATATTTGTTCTTTCTGCTTATATGCATGTTAACAGGTCAGAGTTGAACTTGAAAACATTGTCGATATTTGCAGAATTGCAGCAGCAGAGTGTGAGGAAGAGAACTGGCGGGTCTTTCCAATCTGTTCCATGGCACACATCTTCAACAGAGTACTAGCTGAACGATCATATTGCTACCTGCAATGAAACCTTGTTATATGGCAAAGTCTGGACATCACACCCATAAAAAGTACATCCAGTTGCTCTGCTGCTTTTCTTGTGTGCAAAGAACTACAGATACTGCAGAAGAAAGGTGTAGTGGTGAGGGGTAGTTATGAAAGAGGATGTTTTAGGGCTTCAGAGCAAAATGCAGTCCTAAGAACAGAGAGCCACAGATACAGATGGGACAGAGAATTTGATGACCCTCCAACCATTTCAGTCTTCTTCCTAAAGCAGAGCCCACAAAATTTGGCACAGGAGGACTGTGTTGGGATCTTCCCATCTACTATGACTAAGCCCTCATGCAGTTATAAGGCCCACTGGAGGATGGCCTCAGCCCTAGGCGTGACTATGTCCCCATATTACCGTTTGTTCCATGATCCACCATACAAGCCTCTAACCCCTCCATTCATATTCATATCCATGTCTATGTCTACATCCATATATACATCCATATCCACATCCATATTCACATATTCGTATATACTTATACATGGTATATTAACTTATCCATTTAACAGATCTGTTGACCCCTGCAGCAAACATAGCTGGCAACCTCACCAGAATCAAACCCATCCTTCAGGAGTGGGCACAGATTGACATAAGTTAACCAGTATAATCCCCAAGTAATTGATTTGGCCAGATATAAGCCCACCAATGCTTGGCATTGTCTGGTTTATGGAATTGCTTCACAGGTGGCCAAATGATCTGAGTTAGTCCAGAGTAACACCCAGGGCTTGTTCTGTAGTTGGACAAATGTTTATGGTATGCTGACTGGAGCCCCAGAATGACTATAGCCATTTTGTCTTCATGAGGGAAAGACTGAAGTTGTCAACACATTGAGAAGATGCAGGTGCAGAGAGAATTGCAATGGAGCAGGAACACTAATTAAACCGTGGATATGGATTAGTCTCATCTCTAGTCTTTTATGTTAAGTCAATTTCAACTTCATTTTATATTATTTGCAACCAACCTAGATTGTTCTTACTAAGAAAAGTGCTAGGCACTGGGGAATCAGTGGTGGTAAATAAGACAAAGTGCTTGTCCTCCCATGCTTATGTTTTAGTGAAGGAGGTAGAGAATAAACAAACAAGATCGCTTCATCTGGCAATAAGTGCTGTGATGGTGATGGAGGACTCATTAGCTTTTTCAAGGAAGGCCTAGACACAAGAATTGACTTGAAGTTTGAGAAACAGCCATCCATGGAAGATCTGGAGGAGAGGGTATCAGTTAGAGGGAACAGCTAACAGGAGTTAATTGTGGGATGTTCAGAAAATAGAACTCAAGGAGACTGGTGAGTGTTGAGCAGTGAAGGTGGGGCAGTGAGAGGGTGGCAGATAAACTGAATGTTAAGTGGCTTGGCTTATAGGTAGCATGTGGCATCTGAATTTCCTTAATGAGACAGGAACTATTGGAGGATTTTGAGCAGAAGTGTGGCATATTTGATCTACTGTTTTTCAAGGAAACTTCTAGTTGCTGGATGGCAAAATGACCACAGGAGTAAGAGGCCCAACAAGAGGGTACATATGAGGCACAATATTGACCCCAGTTGGGAGCAGTAAAGGAGGTGAGAAATGGACAGATGCAAGTTAATTTATGATGTCTGCTCACTTGAAGCAGCTGAATGCTTTTATTGGAGGGAAGCATCAACTGAGTTGCCAGGTGTGTTTTACATTGATGTCCACCTTCATCCTGTTATAATCAAAAAGTGCTAATCTGAATGCATATTTAATAGGTGAAACATTGGGGCACGTTTGAAATGATGTGCTGATAGACAAGAAGTGAGAGTAAGGTATTGGGGACAGGGGAGCCATATTTATTTTGTTGCACTAGGGATTCAACCCAGGGGCCTCATACATGCTAAGCACATGCTCTATTGCTGAGCTACATTCTTAGCCCCATAATCAAACACTTTTCCCAGGAAACCTTTTTTTTTTCTCCATTACTTCATTTACTTTGAAAATTACAAATTCACATAAACTGTTAGGTTTTCCCTATCTCTAAAGACCAGAACAGTGAAGACTCCAGATAAGGGGAAGGCATCATAGGAGAGCTGCAGTGACCATTTCTATCACATCTCAGTTGTTTCTAAGTCTGCAGTTCTCCATACTAAAAATTTCAGCTGACAAATTAACTATAAAGCAAAGTCAATATGGATAGTCAGGGACCAGTAAGGAGCTCTGCATTTTAAACTGCACCTTTGAGATAGAAAATAGGCAGTGGACAGCAGAGATGGGACAATAAAGGTCAACAAGAGGGCAAGAAAAGAACAGGCATTTTAACATGCCCCAACATGTTATAAAATGCTTCCTGTTTCTCGAAGGGTGTAAGTTTCCACCTTGCAGAGTGACTACAGAATCCATAATCTGGCCCTCACCTGTCTGCAGGACAACTGAAGAATCAAGATCCAATGAAGAGGAGCTTATCAACTTCTCTTCCATGCCTTAGAGAAGGAATGCTGGAAGACTTCAACAGCACTCCTGCCCTCCCAGGTGCACTGCATCGGGAGTTCTGCATCTTACCTTTTAAATAAAATCCCAGCTCGCTAATGTACCTTAGTGGTGTTCATTCTTCAACTCCATGAAACACGAACTCAATCCCAACTCCTGCTGGTAACACCTTCAATGTATCATAAAGCACGACTGAACCTTTTCCTCATGTTATGGTTTTGATGAGGTGATTCCTCCCAAAAAGCTCATGTGAGAAAATGCAATAAAGTTCAGAGGTGAAATGATTGGGTTATGAGAGCCTTAACCTAATCAGTACATTAATTCCCTGAAATGGATTAACTGCCTGGTAACCATTGGCAGGTAGGGTTTTACTAGAGGAAGTAGGTCACCGGGGATGGGCCCTGGGGTTTTTTATTTTGTCCTCTCACTTCTTTCTTCTGCCCTGCCATTCCACCATGATGTTCTGCCTCATCTTGGGCCCAGTGCTAGAGTTATCAACAATGGACTGAACCTTCAACTGGGAGCCAAAATAAAACTTTCCTCCTCTAGGTTTTCTCTTTAGATCTTTTAGTCACAGTGGCACAAAGCTGCCTAAAACACCTATTTCCGGCTTTATAAAAATATCAAGTCCAGCATTAAAAACATGTACTCAGAGACATAAATCTAAATATCTATCAGTGGGTATTCATCTGGCTGCATGCAGGATCAATGCTGTCACAAAGACATTTGTAGACTCTGCACCCAGAGATTCTGAGCCAGGTCAAGGCAATCTAGAGTTTTTACTAAGTCCTACAAAATGATTCCAGTCAACTTAGCACTGCTTTTCTGTGGTTTCTATAATGCCCTTATCTGTGTCCTGAGTTCCCGGGATATCTCATTATCTTTCTTTTTGAAACAAAGATATCTCACAAATGTTATCTGGAAGGGAATGTTATTGATTAGTAAGAATTGACTGTAGTTCTCAGAAGCACAGAAAGGAACTACAGTATGTATGATCAACAGATGGTTAGAGGATGTACGACACAGGGCATTGTTCATGAAGGTCATGAACATCTCCAGAAATTCTCTCCCCTAGTCTCATCACAAGTATTTCTCAACCTTACCCCTTTAATGATACCGAAGCCTGTTTGTCCCCAAATTAATTTTTTTTAAAAACCTATGGAGCAAGCTTCTTTTCCCCACTGCTGTGCCAATTCTGATGGGGCCTACCCTAGATGGCATAGAGCCAGCCCTTCCCATCTTGGCACCCCATGTACACCTCAACCAGTCTGAGCACCTCTAGTATACGTGTACTGCATTAAAGATTATCCTTGAAAGCTCTGTGCATACTCTACATGGCACAAACAGAAGGAAAACAAACACAGCCTAAAAACAATACCTGCACATATTATACCTATTATAGAGAATAAAACAAAAAAAATCACAAAATTTTAAAAAGCAGAGGTTAAAAACCTTACTGTTAATTGAATCAGGACACATCAATGTGGCATTATGGACACTTTTTTAATGACAACAGATTGCAAATTCATACAAATGACAGGCTAGAATATAATGAATACAAAACCCATCCAGAAAAGGGTAGGAAAAGCATCACTTAAAAAAGTCAATCTGATTAAGTGGCTAAAGAACTCACACCCCCTACTGCAATAACAACACATGGCTTGAAACCAGGCACACCAACATCCTCTCCCTAGCTGGAGCACTTGTCAACACTAAGGCATAGCCAATGACACTGGTGACTTAAATATTCTCACACTCTCAGTATTAATATCATGAGACATCTTGTAACAGGTTCACTATGCAAAACTCAAGAGAATGTGTGAACGTTCTTTGCAAACTGTAAGGTGCTGTGCAGATGTTGTTAGCTATTGCTATTATTCCTGTTCAGTGAGATCTCACGAAACATGGGAAAAAGGAAGACTAGTCCGTATAACTGAGAAATATGACTTATAGAACATGTTAAAAGGAACTCAGGTATTTCTTTAAAGTACACAGCAACAACACAGGCAAGGAAAGTGTGGCCAGGAATGATGTTGAGGAATTTTGGTCTATTTTAAGAAATAAATAAAAGACCAAAGTATTTTTAGATTACATGTAATATGTATGGATAAGATGCCCAAGTCCCTGAAAATAATTTTATTTTTTTACCCCTGAAAAAGGGGGAAAAAGTCTTGTCAAATTATCAGTGTATAGTTCAGCACAGCTTTTGTAAAAACTATGTTAAACACAGGAGCAGAACATGAATTAACAATTGTGCAACCCTGGAGGATGACATGGAGGGCCTGACAGCAGAGAAACCTGCCACTGACCTAAGACAAGAAACAAATTCTATGCCACAGTTGAAGCATTTATCACAACTTCACATGGGCACAAATCAACAACAAACATGAACTTGTCTGGGTTTAAAACAGAATTTAAATATTTTATGTACCTTCAGCTTTAGTCTGTTTGGGGTATACCTAATTTGTTTAACTGTTTTTACATGTCTCCTTGGGTACCCTCGTTGTATGAAAAATTTATATGAAGATGGAAAATAAATATGAAACAAAGTTAATCAGCTGTTTCTTTTGGTTAAGCTGATGTGATTTTTATGATGAAAACATTCTATTTAATATAATTTATTTCTATTAAGATGCCCATGGAACAGAAGGCTTTTGTTTGTGGTACTGGGAACCCAGGAGCACTCTACCACTAAGCTATACCTCTAGAACTTTTTTATATTTATTTTGAGATAGGGCCTGGCTAAGTTGCACAAGCTGGTCTTGAACCCATGATCTTCCTGCCTCAATGTCCCAAGTAGCTGGGAATACAGGTGTGCACCATCTTGCCTGGCTGAAACACAGGGTTTTATTTTGTTTCTAATGGCAGGTTCAGAATACTTCATTAACAACTCAAAACCAACTTCTATTGTTGTACACAAAATGGTATCCATCTGAAAAGCTAATGACATTCTACAGCAGATTTGTCATTTTTCAGCATAGTGTGGGGGGGCGATTACATTCTGGAGAGTAAATCAAAAGGTTTAGAAGGTATAGTTACAGTAAATGGGATTAAATCAGCAGCTTGGACTGATGCTTCAAGTTACACTTTCTAATTGAGGTTATTGTTACAATCAGTTTTCACACACCAGTGAATATATTCCTAACTTAAAATATGTATAAGGGCTCAACTGTAGCGTTCCTATCTATACATCTTGAAATATATATATTATACAAGTGAAAACTGGCAAAATATTTTGAAAAATAAACTTGTTTGTCAAATACTGTATGTTATTTAACACAGTTATCAGCAGCAAACTAGCGAGTTAACAGTTAAAACCCTAGGAAAAGTAACTGCTTTGAAAAGTCTATGTAGTAATAACTCTAAATATCAATATCAATCAATCCTAAAATCTCATTTTAACGTTTTAACACCTGGTATTTTTCCAAGAGAAAATAATATGTTTGCACATACCCCTGGTTTAAATACTTACAGAAAAATATACATATCATTAGCTACTCAGTAAATGTCTAAACTCAAAAAAAATATCTAACATTGGGCATTTTATTTTACAAACAACCTAAGATTCCAAAAGTACAAGAAAAACCTTAGCATCATGTAAAAAATTAGGTGAATGATTCTAAATACAGCAGGCCATCTAAAGAGGAAACCATTTTGAACTCTATGACAAAACACCCTGTAACAATTGTAATCTTTACCAAAAAACGTTACCTTTAGAATACCTGCTTAAAGATATTTAAACTGTAGACAGCAATTAACTGCAAGCAAGAATTAAGAACAATCCTGTAACCACACCAATCTTTTATTTTCTCTACAAGCATCAATGCATGCTTGACTTTTATGCCTAATCATCTCTCTTTTCCTTTTGACCAGTTCCACAACATAAAATACCAGTAACAGTGAACAAATTGATAATGGCAAACACCTAGGCAAGGGCCTTTACAATAGTATCATCAATAATCAGAAATTTATATTTTCTTTTACTTTCTTAACTAATACATAAAAACATAAATATTGTACATGTGTGGGGGCATGTGATATTTTGATACATATATACATTGTGTAATGTTTAAATTAGGTTACACATACTTATCTCCTCACACATTTATCATTTCTGTACGGTAAAAACATTGAAAATTTGAATTTTAAAAGTAAAAGCACTTTATAAGAAAATGGCAAATTATCATTCATCTGAAAAAAATGTACATTGCTATCTGATACAAATGGCAGGATGTCAACTTGCAGTTCTAGTTCAGAAGTTCTAAACCAAACTTGCAGTGTGTATGGAACTAGCATTTAGAAATAACTGTCAAAACTGCACACAGGATATAAACCAAAGTAGTTATTATCTCCACAGGGGAATTTCTGTTGTTTTCCTGTTTGAATGTTTTCCACGTATTTATATGGTTCTTTAGTTATGAAGCAGTGTTGTTAGATTGCAGAAAAATGGTACTAAATGGCTAGAAAGAACACAGACTAAAAGTACTAAAGTAAAATCACAGGGATTTTTCCCCATTAAATAGGGTCTTGAGGATTATTTATGCCTGTATATATAGAATGCAACTAAGTTCTGATTAAAAAGACCATTAGACCAGAAATCCCTAGAATACTTCTTGGGTGATAAAAATAATATTTTCAGAATTGTTTACACTCTTGATGTATGCAAATATGAAGAGTTTATGAAATATAAATTCGTATACATTATATATTTTTTTAAAAAGTAGGAATTACAATTTTAAATGGAGTTTCCACAAACTTTGTAATGAAGCCTAACTTTGATGCTGAACTAGGGAGAGAAGTACATCATGAAAAGTTGGTCTTAAAAGCACACAGCTTTTCTCTTTGCTCTCTAGATCCTGCAATAAATCAAAGTCCTTTTGCATGAATGGGTGTGACTTATCCTAGTTCTCCCATGAAATAATTGTAATGAGAGATTTATTCTGACTAGGAATTATATTTTTTGTGAAATTTCTCAGTGACATTCAGATTAACTCCACTGTCCAAAATTTAAGCAGTTTTCCACAGGAAATTAAAATTCCAAATGCAAGGACCTGGTATTTTCATGATAGATAGGGAAATGCTCCTGTGTTAAAGTTTAGACTTACATCACTCTGCACTTCTTCATATATGTACAGTAAAACCAAAAGCCAACTTTTAAGACAAAAACCTACAAAATTTTGTTTTTGTTGTAAGATAATCAATCTGTTCCCAGGATAACGTGTAACTTATGTAATGTATTCATTTATACCACTTTAACTTTTCCAAATTCTCCTTTCTAAATGGGAAATTCATGAGTTAAACCCAGTTATACAAAAGACTATATTAGATGAGCTAAAATTCACACATGGTCAAATGTGACTCCTTAGGTTTGATTTTAACATGTTATTTCAACTTTATTCAAATAAAATCTACTCATTACAAATGGTCAGAAACATTTACCATATTAAAAGATCATTTCAATTCCATCAAAAGATGAACTGTTTAATCCTGCTTGCCCTCACGCCACTGCCGAGAGCCTTCATTCCAGGCTACATACACAAAGAGGGCCAGCACCACGTGAACGGCAACAACAGCGACAATGGCTGCATAAAAGTAACTATCCCTGTTGGACATCCCTAGGGCACCTATTAAAGAAAGAAAAAATTTATTTTATTTCAAAATTTACCAAGGTATAAAAAACAAAGTATAGTAATTCTTGTTAGTTGCATATTTAACTAGCCAAGCAATTACAATGCACTATTTTTATGGCATTAACTTGAGTATTCACTAAGATTTGACCATCTTCTACCTACTCAGAACCTTAATTGAAATGAAAGCATCTGGCCGGGCGTGGTGGCGCACACCTGTAATGCCAGCACTTGGGAGGCTGAGTCAGGAGGATCATGAGTTCAAAGCCAGCCTCAGCAACTTATCAAGGCCCTAAGCCACTCAGTGAGACCCTGTGTCTAAATAAAATACAAAATAGGGCTGGGGATGTGGCTCAGTGGTGGAGTGCCCCTGGGTTCAATCCCCAGCACCAAAAAAAAAAAAAGAAAAAAAAAAGAAATGAAAGCATAAAAAATTTGTTTCAGGGGGTTTTTTTTTTTTGGTTTTTTGGGGGTTTTTTTTGGTACTGGGGCCTGCACTTAGGGGCACACTAGTAGAGGACTGCATCCCCAGTCCTTTTTCTCTTTAATTTTGAGATAGGATTTTACTAAGTTGCACAAGCTGGCTTCCCAGCTTGTGGGCAAATAGGGCCCAGATCTCTAATAGAGCTTGATGTTTCATCATGAATTTCTTAGCAAGATGGCTAAATACCTCAGAGAGTTCCAGTAGAGTAGCTATTTATGAAGACAGTTTTTCTCAGAAACCTACATTAAGGATGGGGATGGAGCTCAGTGGTAGAGTGTGTGTACCCCTTGGGTTCGATCCCCAGCATGAGAGGGAAAACAAACAAGAAGAAGTCCTGTTTGTATTTTAATGTATTTATTTTTGCAAAACTACTTCTTTGAAAAACTTCCTGTTCTCCCCTCTGTCCTCAGGGATCTCATTTGCTGAATTAGGAGAATGGAGCTACAACTAATAAACTTCCTTATGAAAATGTTCACATATTTAAGATTTCACAGATTATTATATAGAATAGCCATCACTTCCAGCAAAAGATGTGTCTATAAAAGCAAGTATTCATCAGATTGGTTTGTGGCATCAAGGTAAAGATCTAGTTATCATCTCTCCAGAGTTCTCCATTTCTGGGCCAGTACAGAAGTACTAACATCCCAGAATCTACTTTGTAAGTTCTTGAGAGTAAAAATGTCATTAGTTTCATGAATTATATTCCTAAAATATACACATTCAGATATTCTTTTTCTTTTACTAATAGTGACTGTCATAATTTCTCATAAAATTACATTATTCAAATTTTAGGTCCTCTTCCTTTATATTCTATAGCTGAAATCAATGTGCTTTTCCTTGATTAGTTCTCAAAACAAATTTATATTTTGCATAAGAGTTCTTTAATACAAAAGCCCAGAGTGTGTCTTCATAGATGGTCATATTTTTTCTATAAATTTGCCAATTACTGCATCTGTTTCAGAAAATGAAAGTTGTGAATCAGAGCTACAAAAAGACTTAGTGTGCTTCATGCTGCTGTTGTTGGCAGTATCCAGTTGCCAACAGCATTTCCCAAACTGTGTTTTACCAAACACTAGTCCAATACAAAACTCTGTGAAAGGAAATTGTTGAAGAAAAACTATGGCTTACTTTCTACCTTTCATTGTAGAATCACAGTGCTCATTATCATTATCATATGCAATCCTCCTGGCTAAACTACGCAAGAGACTAGGATCACATGTGTGAATGGCAGTTTAAGGACTTCAACATAGAAAAGGAGATTTAATTTTGTCTTCTTCCTAATGTTTGACACAAAAACTCCACCCCACCAAATTCTTTTTTACATGTCAACCAGTCTTTTGAAAGAGATACTAAAGAAATGTGATGTGCTATCAATAAATCACGTAATGCAAGAGTGCATTTCATGAAGATGCATAACGAACATTGGTTTTGAAAAGTCAAACCAGAGAAAAAATTGCAATAGTTACTTTACCGGTAAAAAGCGTATGGAAACAAAAACTTTTAAAAGGACAGAACGTAAATATGTAAGGGGAAAGATGTCTTTTTTATGAGTTGAGAATTACCTTCAAATACGTAGGACTTAGTTGCAAAATATAATCCAATTGGAACAGTTATCATCAAAGCGGTGAAGAACAGGAGCGTTTTCAGCGTCGAAGCTAACGAACTATCACTTCTGGAATGAAGAAAGAAAAATTGAGAATTCTCACAGCCGTATTAGTTGAACATCCATGACACCGTAAACCCGCACAGACCAGATGCTGGAAAATATGTCCCTGCAGATATCAGAGAGGACCGACGGAAGATCCAAGATCCAAAAGACCAAAGGTGGGATGTGGTAAAAGGCACTTTAAGTGATCAGAGATGCCAGTATTTTTAATCCCAATTGAAAAGTTGACGGAACCCTTTGACACGCCTAGCTGTACTGCAAAAATGGCGCAGAAGCGTTTTCCACACTCAATTCAGCTTCCCAAACGCTTACAGTGCGTTTCGCCCCGCCTCCTACAGGAAAAGCCCACCCCCCAGCACGCAAACGTCACGGTCTTTGCGGTCTTTGCGTAAATGCCGAATGAAATCATGCTACAGTGAAATTTAAGCCTTGGCTAACGTGAGATTTTTATCAAAAGGTTTGAAAACTACGAAAAATATATATTTGGTAAGCTACCAATATATATACTTGGTCAGCACGTAATACACCACATGACGCACCACAAGTGTCGCGATATGCACTGTCATGAAAGGAGGAGACAAGAAGTTCCCGGTTCAAAAAACCCAGCCTCGCTAATTTAGCGACACGCTAAGCAATGTCTGAGACTCTGTCTCTAAATAAGATACTTTAAAAGGGCTGGAGATGTGACTCAGTGGTGAAGTACCCTTGAGTTCATATCCGCAATACCAAAAAAAAAAAAAAAGGAAGGAAGGAAGGAAGGAAGAAAAAAAAAGAGAGAAACGGAAAAAAACAGTCTCAAAATTATTTTCTGTTAAGCCAACCACGTTAGTGCACGCCTGTAATCCCAGCACTTGGGAGGCTGAGGCAGAAGGATGGCGAGTTCAAAGCCAGCCTCAGCAACTTAGCGAGGCCCTAAGCAACTCGGTGAGACCCTGTCTCTAAATAAAATACAAAATAGGGCTGGGGATGTGGCTCAGTGGCCGAGTGTCCCTGAGTTCAATCCCTGGTAACAAAACAAAACAAAAATTCCCTACACAAGATAGAATTGACTTTATTTTTTTAAATATGGAGAGGTTTTATTTAGGCTAATATATTATATATATAGTACTATAACAACATGAGAAATTTTTTTGTGAATGCAGCTGGAAATCTAACCCAAGACCTTGCACACATGAACCAAGTGCTTTACCACTGAGCTACACGCCTAGCGAGCAAACAATTTTTAAGTAAGTACTTTTACATATGATTTCTCACCCCAACATCAGTTTTCAATTTTTCCAAATTCTCTTCCAGACTTGAACATTACACATGTATATTCTAAAATATTGTGATAGCATTGAGTATGTACTTTTTTGTTTTTTCTACTTAAAATAACAGAAATAACATTTTAGCACATTTCTACAAATGACATTATATAATAATACATCCAGTGGACATAAAATCAATGTAACTAGCATTGAACTCCACTGAGCTAGATCTCTTATTCTACTATTTATTGACTTCTCAACTTGACTCTGTCTCTTGGCTTCCCACCATGGTGAAAAAATATGAAATATCTCTCTCATTTCTCCTATATATTGACCAGTTCCATTTTTAGTTATAAATGGATACAACACCTTTTTTTATTTATCTGTTTTTACACAATATGGAGGATCAAACCCAGTGTCACACATACCAAGCATTCCCTCTACCACTAGGTTACAACCCCAGTCCCATTTTTATCTCAGACTTAAAAAATTGTGACTATTTTTCTAGGTTAAGATTTCGCTGACTTAGGACTAAGTGCATTCATACACCACTTAACATATTCTGAGAAATATGTTTTCAGGCTACTTTTTCACTGTATGCACCTCCCACGGTATACTGACACAAACTAAAATGACTGTACTAACCACAAAGCTGTCATTTGCCAAAAATCCTCATAAGGCATGATTCTATATGGTCAAAATTTACAAAATTTGAAAAGCAAATTTATATCCCCCTGGTATTCCCAGCACATTTTTTCCTTGCCTCCCTGCCCCACCCAGTCCACCGCGGTTGTCCATTTTGCTTTATTATAAAACAAAGGCAGATATGACAATTGTTTTACTGGTATCTCTAATTGGGGCTTGCTGAGACTTGTTACAGAAGACACATGGAGAAGGCCAGGATTCAAGCTGCTGACCACAAAGGATGTTCACAACAATCAAAATTGGGCCACTGCTCTTACCACCACCCAGTTTCCCAACTTCATATAGGATTCCTCACTGAACACTGAGAACAGAAACTTACCACATTCCTTTTTGTGGCAAGCAAAACTTAAAAGGAGAACTTTTTTCATTCACTTCAAGATGCCATTGCAAATTCTATTAATGAATGTAGTAGGGCCTTCCTCCTCCACAAAGAATCATAATTAAAACTCTCCAGAGACCCTCACCATAATTGTTCTTATTAATAGAATATCAGTAAAAATTTCAGAAACTAAATCCATGTGGGATAAGGACTTCCTATTCTGAGAACTGACTTGCTCTGTATTGCAACAGCCAAGTTTGGCCACAGACTTCATATTACTCTGGTTCTTATGGTAAAACTTGTAAAACTTCTGACTCATCTAAAAAACGGAAAACCACTTGTCATGTAAAACTCAATCCCGCCCCCCAACCCCCCCCCAATAAAATTCCAAAAATTTCCAGACTCAAGGTCCAGAGAATCTTTTAGCCAGTACCAACTCTGGATCCTGCAGCCAACAAACCTGCTTCCTGAAAATTCCATGGGTGTCCAGCCTCTGCTGTCGGACACCACTTGGAGACCGAGTTGGGACAGTGGAGGAGAAGACAGCTTTTCTGCCTCTCTTGTCCCCAGGTCTGGCTTCCAGGGGACATTGGAGGACAACACTGCTCCTTGGTGCATCATGGGTGACTCTGCCTACAGGTGAGGCCACTCACCACACATCCTGGTGTGGCCTCCCCCAAAGCACCAGAGAACCGATGAGGAGCAGGAACCAGGGATAGGGAACTTGGAGCACTGCTGGACTGAACAGGTAGGACCAGGTCCATTGGCAGTACCCACCTGACTACTTCCCACAGAGACCTAAGCAGGGGGAAGAGAGGCTGGATCAACCTCTGGGTCTTCAGTAACCTCCACAAGGGGCTGAGGTCAAAAAAGACCCAGGACGTTGCCCGAGTAGTCTCCATGATTCAGGGTCAGTGAGCAGAGGGGAAATCATGACTCCTTCTTTGGTTTTGGATGTTTTGGAATTGGGGCAATATTTACAAATTTTGCTCTGGTCCTATCTGTGTAAAAGTGTTGAATGAGACAGACCAAGGAAGGGTTCCAACCAAACCAAAGGACCCAAGGGAGTGTGGAGTCCCCAGTCCGCAGTTCTGGGGTGCCCCATACAGTCTGGGGAGGAATTCTACCAACCAACATCTAGGTGGAAGCTCCAGGTTGGGGGTTCATACCGACCCGCACAGCTAATTGTACCCTAAGTCCCCGCAAGGGGACCGGCACCCAGAGTTGGTGAAGGGAGGGTTGTCCTAAGTGTGTGACAAGATGCAGGGTGGAACATGGGAGGCACACAAAGAACACAGAGTCCTTTGAAATGATGTCACGAAACCCTGAGAAGACTTTTAATGGTAACTGTGGAGTGAAACTCCCTCCACAAAGGTTCTATACTCTCTGCTAATGACAGTGGCCAGCCTTTGGTGTGGAATGGGCACCAGAAATATCTTTAGACAAAACCATCATTGGTGAGGTCCTTTCAATAGTGTCAGAAACCCTGGGCACCCAGTCCCATACCCTTATATTGATTGCTGGCAAGAAACGTACAGAAACAGCCCCCTTGTGGAGAGCCCGTCTGGGAGGAGAGTAAAAATTGATGTCTGGGGCAACTATGATGGCCCCTAAGAGCAACCAAAGGGAACTAAACAGAGAAAAACATGACAATAAAGGACAGAAAGGAAACCAGCTTTTCCCCACGAGCCAGAAGAGAACGCACCACCTTACGTGCCACTCTACCTGACATTGCCAAGACCCCCGAGGCAACAGGCTGCCCCCTCAGCCCCTTCGGCCCCAGAGGCTGCAGATGGTGGCCCCTCAGCACCAGCTTCTCCTTCCTCCTTGATGTCCTCAGTGCCAGAGGCTTCCCCAGGGCCAAGGACTCCTCATCCCCTGAGACCAAGGTGGGAACATCTTCCCAAGACCCAGATGAGAGCTCTCCAGGAGCCGCTACCAGAGATTAGAGGACCTGCCTACGTTGACCAGGAAGGAGATGTCTGAGGGGGACAATGCAGTTTTTAAAATGAAAAAAAAAAATAGCTGGGCGCGGTGGCTCACGCCTGCAATCCCAGCACTTGGGAGGCTGAGGCACAAGGATCGTGAGTTCAAAGCCACCCTCAGCAACTTAGCGAGGCCCTAAGCAACTCAGTGAGACCCTGTCTCTAAATAAAATACAAAATAGGGCTGGGAATGTGGCTCAGTGGTTGAGTGCCCCTGAGTTCAATCCCCTGCACCATCCAAAAAGTGTCATAGATGGACACAATGCCCTTATTTTATTATTTATGTGGTGTTGAGAATCGAACCCAGTGCCTCACATGTGCTAGGCAAGTGCTCTGCCACTGAGCCACAACCCCAACCAGACAATGCAGTTTTGTGTGACAGCCTTTCACCACCATTGATCTCTCTTTTTCAAGGATTTCAGCCTTCTTTTTAACCTTATTTAGTTTCGCTTGTAGCATGAGGATCGAACCCAGTGCCTTATGCATGCCAGGCAAGCACTCCACCACTGAGCCACAATCCCAGCCCATACCATTGATGTCTTAAACAAAAAAAAAAATCATACTCCCTCCTACATGGAGAAGCCCTGGGTAGAGACTGATGTCATGCCGTCCAT